>VYXC01006378.1:457154-492619 GCA_013397175.1 Platysteira castanea
TTTTTTTTGCATTTCTTTCTCAGTCATGGTTGCTGTACAAAAGAACAGGTTAGGAATTTCCAGATTTCTGCTGTCTCAGTGAAGGATATGCAGTGTCTTAATCACCCCGTGCCTTGCTTGCCGTGAGCCCCATTCCCCTGGCCCAACCACAGTTTTCCATCCCGCCCTGAGCAAGCCCCTGTTCCCTTGGCTCAGAGCAGTGGATGCCTGACGAGAACAGTTCCCATGAGGTGCAGCTTCAAGAGCAAACCTTTTCCTCCCCCACGTCCGAACTGCTGCTGAGCCAGTTCCCACCAGTGAGTCACACACTGTGCTCTCCCTGGGCTCATGTATTTGCTCTTTCCTGTCTTTGTTGTTTCCATTAGTCTAAAGTAAAAGTCATTCAGGCTGAAAGGACATGTTTGTTCTCTGCTGATGAAAAACTGTAACATCCCTTTGCGAAGAATTAAATCACCTGGTTTGTGCTGAATCACAAGCAGAATACTGTTCTCATGCACCCCGGAAATTGTGTGTGCTAAACTCTTCTAGAGAACCACTGCAAAGGTGTGAGATGTGGCAAAACTGGGAAACTACCAAACTAATTAGTTAAGAGTAATAATTGTTGACTAGTAGGAACCTCATTGCAAATATGTACTGCAAAAATAAAAATATTCTGCTGTATTGTTTTTTTCAAACCATAGAAAATCTGTTCCTTTCATTGTTATTATTTTGTTGTTACAGACTCAGATTAGCCCCAAGGAAGGGTGGCAGGTTTATAGTTCAGCCCAGGATCCTGATGGCCGTTGCATTTGCACTGTTGTTGCACCTGAGCAAAACCTATGTTCAAGAGATGCCAAAAGCAGGCAACTGAGACAACTACTAGAGAAGGTAAGTCTTCCCAAAAAATTCCTCCTCCTGATAGTTAAACTTCCCATGGATATCTACTGCTTTCCCTCCAAGTTAATATGTAATGAACTACTGAAGAGTTACCTGATAAAAACTGTTCTTCAGGGTATATCCCCTATCTGTGGTCTCATCTCTGATGATTATTTGTCTGTTTTCCTTACACCACACCTTTCCCAACCCAAGTTGCATCTTCTGTCTTATTGACTCCTCCCAAATTCTTCCTTACACACAACAAGACAGATTTTTCTGTGTAAAACCAGTTACAAATCCCACCTCAAACTAGCTCAGTGCTGTGGGATTTAAACTACAGCTTCTGCTTCAATTCTATGAGACTGCTGAAGGTCATTTCTTTTATCAAAAAATAATGAGAGAGACACAACAGCATCTTGAAAGCAAAGTGTACAGAGGATAAACAGTTCTAATTTTTTCATTATTTCTTTCCTTAAGTTTATTTATTCATTTTCTGATAGTGCAAATTTTCCCCAACAGCCCAATTCTTAATTCCAGTATTATCCACTATTGCATATATAGTGAAACCAATGAAGTCTTGTTTTGCATCAACAGAAAAAATGCTGCAACTATAAAAACACAAACGTTCTGCATTCCCTGTTTAAGTAACCAAGGTTATGGTTACTGTATCACAGCCAGGGATACAGAGCCTGAGGCCTGAGAGAGTGTTTGACCAGTAGCAAAAATCAACATAAAATGTAGACTTTAAAATACATTTTTGGTGCACAATTTTTAGTATTTTTTCTAGCTACAGAAAAATCATTCCAGTGCTAATATAGTGCCAGATCCCCATAGATTTTTGCTCCCTGTGCTTCCATGAACTTCAGAAGGGTCTTAGTTTCAAACTGTGACAGAGCCCATAACATGAGATGCAGGGAGAGGACATTGATGGACCAGCAGAGAGAAGAGGAGCTGCCTCCCCTCATGCTGTCTGTTTACTAAAGAAAGGGAGACTTCAGTCTTTGCTCCAGCATATTTCCCAAATACTAAAATATTACTGAAAAAAAAAATATTATTTTCTTTTGAGGTAGGGGCTGGAGGGCTGTGTTAAGATCACAGCATAGTTTTTGAGCTGCCACAGAAATGAACCTAAATCATTAGCTTCTAAAAGCTATTTTCTTATGATTAGAACTGTGCCAATCATGGATATGTAATGTTGTATTACTACTTCACTGAGTCCATGCAGTTCTTTAATTAGAGCCTCTTTGTGAATGTGTTTTCTGCCAAATGGAAATGCTTAAAGTTCTTCCAGCACCCAAAGGACTTTATTTGCCTGCTTTCAACAATTAGATAGCAAAAGAAAAAAAGAGTCTGCTTTTTTCATTAAAAATCCTTTCTCAGAACTATTAATGGCAACTGTGCAATAACTAATGTATACTCTTTTCAAGAGTACTTTAAAGAGTACTCTTGCCTTTCTGAATCCACACATTCAGTAGATCATAATGAGTTAGTTCCAAACATGAATATGCATTCAAATATTGCATATTCTTGCAAACCACAGGAGTACTGCTGGGTTTGTCTTTTCTTAGGAAGGTACAATTTTTTTTTGTTTGAGCCAAAACTTCAATAAGGTGCCTAATACATTTACAGCAGTCTAGTTTTCTTGTGTTTTGGGAAAACAAAACATTTACTGAAATAGAATAACTGCACTTGGAAAATGTGTCATTTTTATGGCTGGCAAAAGCATTGCTTTCATAACAGAAACTTTTAAAAGTATGTATAATTTACTCTGCATGACAGTTACTGTTGCCTCACTGTGGTAAAAGTTCTCACTATAGCTACAAAATCATTTTCTCTACAAAAGTTACTCGAACATTCACTACTTTTCATCTGAAAAAAAAAAGAAAAAAATTGTGGTTTTCTACATCTGAGACAATTGGATAAAATTTCTAACTTTACATTTACTTACAGAATTATGAGCAAACACCTCTGTGGTGATTGACACACCCCAGCTTATCTCTGGGTAGTCTTAGGAATGCCATATATTGAATGATTATATAAATGCCCACTAAGAATGAAAGTCATGCTCCTCATACTGACCAAAATCTCCAAATTTCAGGCCTTTTCCTTTCCGAAGTGCCTGGAAAGAAATACACACTATATTAGCACCTTCTGAACCACAGTCACATCCACTGCAGGTCTCAAAGTAGATTCTGTTGCCTGACAGCCTTTCCTGAGCCCATTAATAATGATTCTTAAAGGATCTCTGTCTCTGTATCTCTAAGTAGTCCAAATAATTTATGGCTTCAAGGTCTTGCCCTGTTCCCCAGTATTTGTCCTGTCACGCAGTTATGGAATGTAGAACTGTACTTTGGTAGAAATGACTCACAGCTAATCGACAGAAGTGCATTTCATTGCCTGACATTTAACCAGGGAAAAACATAAAGCAACAAAAAGTGCATTTAGAGACTGTTGTTCTTTAACAGGTTCAGAATATGTCCCAATCTATTGAAGTTCTGAATCTACGGACTCAGAGGGATTTCCAGTATGTTTTAAAAATGGAAACGCAAATGAAAGGGCTGAAGGCCAAGTTTCGGCAAATTGAAGATGATCGGAAGACGTTAATGACAAAGCATTTTCAAGTAGGTTCAATTTTAACAATAACTCTCAAGCCTGCTGGAAACAATGTACGAAGTAGCAATGCATGGACTGCTAAGGTCTCAGCTTGAAATGCTCCTACAAGAGCACCATTAAAAAGAAAAGCATAATAAATCTTCCTTTATGATTATAATATTTTGCTCTGTTCAATTTAATTGTAATAGGGAGAAACTATTAATTATTAAGTCATTAGAGAAATGTCACTATAAACAGATTCCTGTTTTTTCAATGTGTATGTCATACTGAGAAATTTATATTCATTCAAGCTCCAATGATAAAGGGGGAGATCCAGTGGAATTAATAGCAAACAAGTAGAGTTCTGCGCTTGTAGTGTTGCCTGACATTTACTGCAGTTGAAGGGAAGAAAGGCTGTAATAAATCAGTTTATTGTAATTTTTATCCAGTACAATTAAGATCTAATTTCATGTCTGTAGGTCTCCTGTTTTGAATTTGGGATGGGGAGGAGGGCAATTACTCCCAGTCACATTTGTGTGATTAAAAAAAGACTTCCACCGAATTTTAATGACAACAAAAACCACAAGCCAATCCTTTTGTGAGGAAGAAGGATTGCAGATATTACAAGATATCATTGTGTATTCTGAAAAAGCTACCTGAAGTACTCGTCAGGAAAAAAATATTTCAAGAGCATATTTAAGTTCTTTAAATATCAAGTCTGATAAATTGATCTTCCAAGGGTGTGAAGGTTCTAGAAAAATAGGTTCTAGAAAATACATTCTGAGGATTACATTATTTAAGCAAATATCTATTTTTTGAAGTTTTTCTGAAAGTTCACGTAAAATGAACTTAATTTTTTAATTGGTGCTAGAGTTAGATACCTAAATAATTACCTAGCCAAGAGGTCTAGAGGTTTTTTCTCAGTGACACTGAATATCCAGTGGGTCTTAATAATATCAGGAAGTACTCTAATGATCTGACTACCAAGCTTTATAAATTATGTCATTGTTCTTAGTTTAGAGCTGTTTGAGCACATACTTCCAGGTTTTTTGGTTCATAAGAAACATCTCCACCTTTTTTCCCTTTTATCCCTTATTGCTACAATAACAACATATTTGCATAATGCCATTATATGTTCTGTATTCTCATTTTAGTTTTCCTTGGGGACAAAATATCAAAATTTGAATGTCTGATACACAATGTCAGAGATAGCAGAATACTCCGGTACTCTAACCTTTTAAATATTCAATATTTCTATTGGCCAGTCATTTACTTTCCATCTGACAGTTTGCCAGGAGTATAAAACAGAGTTCCAGCCAATCAAGTTATAGAATAATTTAAAAGGTCAACATAATACAATATGCTGTTCTGAAATATAGTCTACTAAAATTCCAGTGCTTTATCTTTCCTGAGACAGAAGAATTCATGTTGGATATAACATAACCCTTCATATCAACTGGCTTAAAGTGCCAGAACACATCTACCACCTATCTGTGTTGCAGTACAAATTAGTTCTTGTACCACTCGTCACAGCAACAAGCTCTGGAGTGTCAGCAGAAGCTTTTTTTTTTTTAATCAACTTTATATGATTTACAGAAGCAAGATATTCTAAATCTATCTTTTCATGCTGATCAGAGCCAAGAAGTACAAATTTGGTCCAGATCACACTTGGGCATATTGTCAGTCCATACTTGACTTTATGCCAAGCAGGCAGTACCTGATTGCCACAAAAAGTTCCAGCAAGTTTGCTCAAATGATACGTCACCTGGCATAAATCCTACCAGGAATACATTACCTTCACTAATTCAAACACATTTTATCTTCCTGAGTTTTTACAAGCTTTGCATTTTTTCCCATTACAGCTTACCCATGGGTTTTGGCCATTTGCTGCCCCACAGAACTGAAGCCTATGTTCATAATTTCAAAATAAAGTAACAAAAACTATGGTTTCTGGAGCTATTCTTTCTCTGTCACAAAGCCTGCTTCCTTTGTCATCAAGGAAAAAATTATTGTTCATTTTAACAGGCATAAAGTAGGTTTAGGTTAAGATTTCAATAAAAACAGCCAAATAAAAATAGTTTTAACTGCAAACAAAAAGACTTCACTTCTTTGTGTCCATTTTGGTAACTCTGCTACCATAATGTAATTGGAAGACCCCTTGAGAACAGAATCAACAGAAGTAATACTCTGAAATCCATATATAATGACATATCTGCTACATTTCAAAAAATCAAAATCTTTTGACTGCAAGAATTCTTTGAGGTTTTTTATAGAATAATAACAAAAAACAACTTCAAACAATTAGTTTAGATTTAATAAAGCCCCTATTGTTAGCACTTTTAAAAGAATAATTAAGAAATGAAAGATGGGCAACCAATATATGCTACAGATTAAGATAAATTCTCAATGTATGAGTCTCAAAAAAAAAAATCTGAGAAAAAGGCAATCTGAGATTTCAAGGTGAAGCCTTATTTTCTTCAATCAGTGTTTAAGAATAGGATTGGCAATGCAACAACCACTGCACATGGCAAAAAATCCATTTGTGATACTCCAGAAGAGATGTCAACTGAGCAAGTTCAAAAGCATTTAGTGATGCAGCCAGTTGGCGAGTACAAATCACAGTTAAGGACCGTGGATTTTTTACTTCAGAAGACAAAGTTATATATCATTGTGGCTGGAACAGGAATAAACACTGTTCAACAGACATTGAGAAAAAAAAAAGAATTTAATACTTCAAGGGAATGAAATAGAAATTAACAGCCCACCAACTATGTATGCCAGCTCAGTAAACCAGGTATGATCTTGAACACTGCTGTGCATTCAGGCCTATTCATCTTCTGATGAAAGACACACTTAGGGGTGGCTTATATCCTCTAGATGGAAAGTCGCTGGGTTTGGTTCAGATCATTTGAAGGTAACTCTTTACTTTGAACAGAAAAACTATTCTCTCATGCTTTTAGTCTACTGCTTACTGCCATTAAGTCTGAGGTGTCCAAGACTTTCACAGTAGACTAATAATAGATCTGTAACTAAAATAAGTAATCATTTTCAAGTTGTTTTAATAATCAGGCATAAATATTAAATTAAAGGAAATTAGGGGATTGAACGCCTTTAAACTGCTCTAATGCACATATGATTGCCTTTAACAGGAGTTGAAAGAAAAGATGGATGAGCTCCTGCCACTGATCCCAGTTCTGGAGCAATACAAAACTGATGCCAAGTTGATTACACAGTTCAAGGAGGAAATCAGGAATCTGTCTACTGTGCTGACTGGGATTCAGGAAGAAATTGGTGCTTATGACTATGAGGAACTACACCAGCGTGTAGTCAATTTAGAAACCAGGCTTCGTGACTGCATGAAAAAGCTCAGTAAGTTAACAACTTCATGGCAAATTTGGTCCCTTGGCTATGCATTTTCAGTTGTCTCTCTTTAGAAAAGATTAAGGTTTGGGGGGAGGGAGGGTTTGTTTCTTTGATGAAAGACTGCATTACATTCTGATCTGTGCTACCCTAATAAAAGACAAGAGTAACTCAACCTAAGGTCAGTTATATCATTCTAAGTACGTGACATAACATTCTGCCCTACTGCATACAGAAGGAATTAAGATGAAAAATTATAACAGATGGCAAATTCAAAATCCGAGGTTTAAACAACTTGGAGAGTTACAAATATTCTTTCAAAAAAAGCTCAGACATGCACTGCTACTAGAGTCATCTTTGGGCTGTCAATGTGAAAAAAAAAAAAACAGTGGCAGACTGGAATCAGTTTTGAGATGTCCACATCATAACCCTGTCATCTTGCTATAACACCTGAGAGGCCACTCTGACTGTAATGTCTTTAGCCTGTAATATTAGTGTTAAGAGAGATATCCCATTCTCCATTTCACATTACAATATAACTAAGCCTCACATCTAATTTAAGGGAGCAAAGCATGATTTCTGCAGGATGCACAGCAATAATCCGTTGCTGCTCTGCACCAGGTTTACCTCAAGCTGCCTCCATCTTGGCTGCTCCCATGCTGGCTTTAGTTAGAAAAAGTCAAATGTTGAGCATCTCTGAAAATCAGCAGTAGCTCAGTATCAGCTACCAAAACGAAGGGTCTGAAGGATCAATATCAAGTGTCAGCCACAATTTCCATTAGGGATAGGTAACCTGCTTTACAAACACAGTGCAGGCTCCCCTTTCCCCAGTCTACGCATGCATTCAGAGATTTCTGAATGGATCACTACTGCAACCTGGATTACTACAGCAAACAATCCAGCCCCTTTTTGAAAAATGGACACTTTGCAGTTTAGCACTGAACATGAATAAACTTGAAATTCCAAGGTTTAGGCCTGTGATTGGTGTCTCAGTTATCAAGTGTGGGATGTTTACTTTTGAATGCTACCCAGGACATTAAATATCTTCTTAACTGGATAAGCAGAGCCTCCTTATTTTTGTGATGCAATAGAATGAGAAAAATCTAGGTTAAGTTAGCCTCTTAAATTATTTATTTCCATTTCTTTATTTTATGCTGGAAATAGCACAGTGATGATGTGCTAAAATACATGAAAGACTTCTTCAAACAGAAATTTCTTATGATTCTATTTTCCCCTCAGTACACACACATAATAGCACATTACTGCATTGACAGAAGGCAGTCAGGAGAAAATGGTTGTGTTGCAATACTGCAGCAAACAAGAAAATTCCTATGAATAAACAATATTTTCTGATAGTGAGTGTTCCAGTAAGTTATTAGATACCAAAAATCATCAGTTTAACAAGTATCTTGTTTTTCATTGCTTTTACAGGATCTTGTAATGCTGATTAGTGAAGCAATGGCAGTGTGAGATGTATTTTATACAACAGAATTACTAGGTGTATTGACATCCTATCTATCCTGAATTCCTGCAATACATCCTAATCTCTTGATGTACATAATGAAAAAAAACCATTAAAATTACATATATTAGCAGTAGAGAGAAATTTTTCATATAAAATAAATTATTAAGCATATCCATTATCAAAAGAGAGTAGACCTTCTCAAGAAAAACACAGATTCATTCGTCCTTATAGGCATTATTCCCTGGTCTTAGATGCTTACATGACTTTTATGGTCCCTTACTCACGGACTGGCTGTTTTTCTGGCCTGTGTGTGCCTTTTAAAGTACAAACAGCCTCAGTTAGGCTTCCTGTAACTGCTGAAAGCTGGGACTGTGTGCTCAGATCAGAAAGCATAAGGGGAAAGCAGCTTTCATGCCAACACCTTCTTTGCGGCCACAGTGGCCACGCTGGAGATGACCCAGCTGTGCCTGTGCGTGCCAGCCTGAGAGCCAGAAGCCAATGGCCCCAGTGTGCCACAGGATCTGGCTTGAAGCTTTGCAGATTTTGTTGCATTTCACAATACAATTTTCTAATCAGCCTGTGCAATAGCTATTCTCCGTTCTTCTCCCTAGCAGGTGTTTTCCAGCAGTATAATGCATTATTTATATTGTCCTGGCCACTTAAAAGGGTTCTTCCATCTGCACTGGCAACACTTTGAACACTCATTAACATACAGTAAGCAGTTATCTTACTTTCACTGAGGTTTAATGATTACCACAACTGATGTGATGACTGAATTTTGCTCTTTCTCTTTGGAATAAGAGAAAATTCAAGATGAAGCTGCTGAGAAATTGGTTTACAAACTTTTAAGGGATGCATACAGCTAAACATATAGGAATAGAGTGCATGTGATTACACACACCCCAAATTCACATGTACTTATGCATGTATGGGTCCTTTACTGACAGTCCTGTAAGTCATGTGTACTTACAAGAGAATGCAGGTTGCACACTATGCTTGGAACCCTCCTGTTCTTGTCATGACCTGTTTAGGAAATTGGAAAAAAACTTACATGGGTAGCATTCATAGAAGCCAATACTCTGACATATAATTAGAGTAGATATATATTGGATTCTTGTCTAGCTACATCTGATTGTAATGTAGACTCTGAACAATATTTTATAGTAACCTTTTTTGTTAGCAATTCAAAAGTAGAATATTCTATGTATCCAAAGAAGTGCTGTTACATCAGTGGCAGAGGAGCAATTAGTGGAGGCATGAGACTATTGATTGCAGTGGTACTTGTACTTCCAAAGCATCCTTCCCTTTGGGATTTGAGGAATTTTACAAATATCATTCAGTATAAAACTGGGCAAGAGAAATATAGATGCTTACCCCCGTTTTGTAGACGATGAAACAAGCAGCCCAGGAGTATAAATGACTTTTCCAAAGATTACACAGCAAGTCATGGCAACCAAGCAGAAAAATCCAGGGGCTTCCTCTCAGCAAACTCTAATAACTATACCATAGTGCTTCCTGGATTCATATTATGCAGGAAAACAGACATACATTTATTAAGAACTAATTCTTCATTCCCTCATGCTGGTATGTTATGACAAATTTGGCCATAAGCAGAAAAGTGCAAGCAGTAAAGCACTTGGAAGTCATTTGGGCAAGTGCCAAAAAAAAACCTCACTTCATTTTCCCCTATTTATTACCCCCAAAAAACCCCACAATAATGATGCTTATGAGCACTTCAAGAGAATGCTGTGATTTTATTTCCTTTGCCAGTCCTTCTACAAATGATACACTCACTTGCTCTGTAAAGCAGCTCCCAATATTCATTCACATCACAGAGACTGGGACTATCTACCCATTTCTAGCTATCTCCAAAACACCTCCTGTCCAGTAGGGCTATCACAGCCTCCTCCTGGTACTTGCTCACTTTGGAGCTTTCCAGATGCATTCTGCCCTGTATACTTCCACAGCCCACAGGCTGTACACAAAGGTACATCTGTTTTCTCTTTTAATGGTCACTTCACACTCAGCTTCTTCCTTAGTATAAATAAGTACAGGAAATCACAAACAGACTTACAGGAGGCCGCTGTACAGAATTGTTACAGGAGATGAACCAAGCCAGAAAGGCCTGGACTGTGCATGATATGATGCTTCTTCTACAGCTCAGTTTAGGATGTAAAAAGACTCTATGATTGGGATTTTCCAACTACTACAATCAGTAATGGTTGGGATTTTCTGATGTAGGCAGCTGCTTCTTCCAAAGCCAAGGGAAAGAGACTGAGGGCTTCTAAAAATCCCACTGCTTTTCTGTGTAACCCCATCTGAACTTCTTAGGGAAGAAAAAAAAAAGTCAAGAAATACCACATTTTTCTTAGTGTGCCTGAACTTCCGGACATTTGTTAGTATGGAGATATATTTGACCTAACTTTTTACTAGCATCTGGTCCTTCTCCTATCAGGGGATCAAAATGCAATATTGCTATAAACAAAAACTTAAAAAAAAAAAACAAAACAAAACAAAACAAAAAAACACCTGTGTGCAGGGAAGGGGTTTTGGCTATTTTGAAAAAAAATTTGCATAGGCTAGTTTTAACTGTCAGCCCCCTCACTGCTATGGAAAATTTATGGTCCAGAAGTGATTCCCATTTCACATGACATTTGTCTCTGTTCTATTTATCTACATACAAAATGCGCTAAAGAAATGTCTCAACTGGAAACTAATTGGAATTTTTATTAATCTCAAAATCCCAGACTTTTCATGCCAGAAAAATTTTAAGTAAAAGATCCTGCCTTCAATATGTTAATATTACCATTCTCTAGCAAAAAGACCTCAGCATGCAAGATCAACTTTAATACAGCCACCCAAACAATTTAAAGGTTCATTCTGCAGGTGAGAATACAGGCAAGGATTAGATCCACTCTTTTATGTAGATGAGAAGAAACTGTTACCAGCTTTGGTGGAGGAGTAAGGAAAATTTCTTGGACTGAACACAAAGTTGGAAGTGCTTAAAACCAAGAGAAAACTCACCTTGTGTCAGTGAGCTGTTAAACGTGATCTCTGCAAAAGTAACTTGTGCAGCCTCAAACAGTTTAAAACAGCATCTGCTGATTCAACTTGACCATTCAGCCAAGATTTGCCTTGGGGCCTTGTCCTTGTTCTTTCAAGCTGTATTTTCTGAACTGAGAGGACTTTCTGATTGATTTGAGTTCTTTTCCTTGCTCATTAAACAGAAACCCAGTCATGAGGATCTCTCAGCTATGAGGAGGCTGGGATGACAAGAAAGAGGTGGGCTCTGACAGCTCTGCTACTTCCTTTTTACTGTCCATGCTGCCAGCAAATAGGTCAGCAGACCTCAGGTACTGCTGGGGTTTACAGAAGAAGCCTGCTGATGGGATATGAACTATCACTACAATGGGAATGACTTATCATACATGGAAAAAATACTTGCAGTATTCTTTAGTTTTAAATACCAGTTCCGTCAAGTTACGTCATAAAATAAGCAGATCTATGGGTTTCTGTTTAATGAGGAAGGAAAAGAAAGATGGGGCCTACTACAGGGCAGGAGGGAAAAAATTCCTCATGCCTCTTACAAAGTGCTTTGTTTTGTTATGCCAAAAAGAAAAGCTCTGTCACTTTTTCAGTCAGCTGCCCCTCAGCTATACAGCAGCTCTTCTAAGAGTCTTCCTTTCTTGATCACTACATGCTGTCTGAGAATAAAAATTTGATCAGAGATATACCCTGACTCAAACTACTGATCATTTAGCAGCTGAAGTACAATGTCGTCTTTTTCACATTGAACATCATCTCAATACATTTTGAAAGATCATTCTCTAAAAGCATCTGACTCCTGTGACAGTGGTACACAGCTCAGTTAATATACTTTAAACTAAATGAAGGCTGAAGAGGTTAATTAATTATTAACAACATGTAACTAACTGTAATCAGTGAGCTGATTCAGGATAAATACAAGGAGCATAACAGAGGAACCACAGTACTGACACTTAAGCATACAAATCTCTGAACATTGTTCCGTAGCCTCAAAAAGCCCCTCACACACGGAGCAGCACCCAAAGAGCCCCAGAGCTGTGCACACCCCCATGGGGACTCCAAGCACCGCCTGCTCTTAGCCCTGTCCCGCTGCAGCTCGGGGCCCGGAGCTTGGGCTGTGTGCCCGCGCTGCTCCCCCCGTGCCCTGGCACTGCTGAGCGCCCGGAGCGCTCACACACCTGCCCTGCCTGGGCCCCACGCACAAAAGGTGGCTCTGGGAGCGCTCACATCCCTGCCAGGGGCTCTTCCGTAGATTTTGTCCATTCAGAAGCAAAATTTCACAACTCATCGTGAGTCCACATTTAGCTTCCTGGGCTTCTTTTCTTCACGGAAACAGTGCTTCAGATTCCAAATCCTTTTTATGCTTTCCCACTAATTGCAATTCTGTGTTCTATAGGCACCAATTAGTATTAGTATACGTTATAACTCCTGCATTCACTGTGTTTTAATTATCTTAGAAACTACAAGTTCAGGAGTAATTTTATTCTGATTTCTTTCTGCTTATTAGTTTTCTGGTAACTTACTCCAAATTAAGTATTCCAAATTTAAACTCAAACCTTCAGAAGGGTTATCTCATGCCCATTTCTGAGACTATTTACTAATATACCGTATAAAAATAAAAGCCTTCATCTTGATAGGTTGTAGTCCTCTACCTTTCAATCTAATAGAAGTTCATGCTGTAGAAAAAGAGCATTCAGCATGCAATGATAGCAGCCCATCTAAAAAAAAAAATCCAGAATAAAAATTCTGTACAATGATAACCAAGTATAAAAAAAAACTATAAGATTCTTTAAAATGGAAAATTCCAAAAATATCTTCAAAATATTGTACCATACATAGATTGAGATATGTAAATAATAATGTCTCTTAATTGACCCAGAAAATAGAAACAGCCTACCCTGCTCATTGAGATCTCAGCGTGCGTTCAGTTATCTTCATTTCCAAGCCATGCAACATCCCCGGCTGTGAACAAAAACTACCTAAGCAGCCTCTACATTTTCACCACAATCCTAAGGTTAACCCAGTCCTAAATGACTGAAATAGGCTGGCATTATACATTCTTTCCCAGTTACAGAGTATAAAATTCAGGCTTGATGTGACCCTCTCTTTTGAACTGAATAAATTCACTCTCAACACCAGATACAGTTTGTTTCCCACATTTCCTAGATAGATATGGTTATCAGTATAGCACAACTATGTAGCACAGAGAAGTACTTATTTTTAAATTTAAAAAATTAACTAAATGTTTCACTACTTTTTACATTATTTTCTTTAAAAACATGCTATTTGACCTAATTATGTGCACACCACTGTGTGATATTAAATCTTGGTAAACACATGAATTCCACCAGGAGCTTATTAATAGCTATCTTATTATCATCCCCTAAAATATAGATTTTTGAATTGCTAGGAAGGTCAGCATCCAAGATAATATCAACTTTGATTATTTCCTCCCAGACAGTCTAATGGATTAGAAGCCAACCAATACAGCCAAGCTTGCTAAACAATTCTGAAACTCACTTTCTTCAGCCAGCCTCCAGTGCAGAAAGAGCCACGTGTGTGTAAGCACAGGGCAGTCAGGCACAAGCTTTGAGTACAGCCATGTTGTGTGTACAACCTCATTTTTTTTTGTGTCTGCCTTTAACCACCTTGTTACCCTGGCCAAAGGAAAACTGAAACATCCATCAATCCTAGCCTTGTGCTGAACTTTCTGGAGGCAAAAGTGGGGTTGGGGGAGGGATTATGTCTTCATTTCATTTATTATTAAATGTTCTTCAGCTCAGAAGATATTTTCCTAGGTTATACTTTAGTTCATGCCCAAAAACCATAACTGTGCTTCAAAAGATGTAAATACAAAAAATATATACCAATAAAATTTTATCGGTATATTTTTACATATTTATTTTACTCTTCAATATGGAGAAGTTCCTTCACTGAAGGTGACACTCAATCTTCAACATAAGCCTGAATCCCCTGGAGCCACTATGTAGTGTGGAGCGTCTGGTCTTGTGCTCTGACTGATGTCAAGGAGAGTTGTGCAATGATTTGTATTAATGCATTTGTTTTTCTAATTTCAGCATGTGGCAAATTGATGAAAATTACAGGCCCCATTACAGTGAAGATATCTGGAACCCGATTTGGAGCCTGGATGACGGATCCATTGGCATCAGAGAAAAATAACCGAGTATGTTGAGGCACTATCTTTGTGTCCCGGAGTCTTACTTGGTTTATTTTAATCCTTTAAAAGATACTTTCCCCCTAGAAAGTTACATTCCCAAGCATGTTTCTTCTACTTCAGTCATTTTCACACTCAAACGTCTTCAGAGAAAAAGCAACAGTATTTGGAAAAACATCCAAAGACAAAAGTTATCTAAGCACTTTTGTGCTGTTTCCTTCAACTTTTTCAGGCTTGACAAACATCTGAATTGACAACACAATTTTTAAATTTCATAACATATTTAATTGTGCTTAGGTCTTTTAAGAACCAGAGTAATCTAAAACAAACATCAACACTTTTACCCAAGAGCAGGATCCATAATGCAGCACAGTTAAAATTGGCAGATTTAGGTCCCGTGTATGCTCTAGTCAGACCATTTGCTCCATCATATCCAAGTTATGTTATTGTTTTGTTGTTTGAGCTGCAATAGGATCTCACATTGGCCACAGTTTTGAGAAGGCGCTCTCTCCACCAAAGGGCTTTGGAAGTCAAAAAACTAGGTATCATTTGTATGAGACCCACAACATTCATTAATTTTTTGAGTACAGAAGAAAACCCAAAAGTAACAGAAAAATGACAATAAATAAAGATTTGTGTGCAGCTCTCCCCTACCCACTGTGTCCATGCAGGTTTGCTACAGACTCCAGAAATCTCAATTACCTTTAGGAGAACAACAAATTCTGAGGAATTAAAAGGAGAAAAGGCAAAATGCATGAGGGAAAAAATGGGGGAATGGAAGTTGCATACAGAACATTAAAAAGAAGTAAAATAATTCTGTTTTAAGGGGGGGAAATGCTGTGAAACTTTACTGGTTTCATTGCTATTGTTTTCATTTCCTTTACCAAGAAAAGACTATTTTTCTTTGGATAGAGATTCAACTGAAAAAAGTTCAACCCCATTTATTCCTAAGTATAAATTCAAGTTTATCTCACGTGCCATTTGCCATCTCTCTCTTAGATTATTAGTGTCTAGAAATATCTTTAAGCAAGCACCATATAGCAGAGGCCCAAACATTGAATAATCCAAAATTAAATTTCTCTGAAAATGCAGACACTGTAGTTAGTAACAGTTGTATTGAGAGTTCACCTGAGGTAAGTTTTGATTCAGAAATTCAAGAGTTTGATAGCCTTCTGCACATCTAAAACTAGTTTTCCTTCTTTCTCTGCAATGTCTCCATCATGCCATATCATGATCACATACCACACACTGTGTTCGAGACGTTTACTCACAGTCTTTATTTTCTTTCCAGGTCTGGTACATGGATAGTTACACTAACAATAAAATTGTCCGTGAATACAAATCAATCGCAGACTTCGTCAGTGGGGCCGAATCAAGGACATACAACCTTCCATTCAAATGGGCAGGAACCAACCACGTTGTCTACAATGGCTCCCTCTATTTCAACAAGTATCAGAGCAACATCATCATCAAGTACAGCTTTGACACAGGGCGGGTGCTGGCACAGCGTAGCCTCGAGTACGCTGGCTTTCACAATGTCTACCCTTACACCTGGGGCGGCTTCTCTGATATCGACCTGATGGCAGATGAAATTGGGCTGTGGGCTGTGTATGCCACCAACCAGAATGCAGGCAACATTGTCATCAGCCAGCTAAACCAGGATACTCTGGAGGTGCTGAAGAGCTGGAGCACGGGCTACCCAAAGAGAAGTGCTGGAGAATCCTTCATGATCTGTGGCACCTTGTATGTTACTAACTCACACTTAACAGGAGCCAAGGTCTACTACTCCTATTCCACAAAAACCTCCACTTACGAGTACACAGACATTCCTTTCCATAATCAGTATTTTCATATATCCATGCTTGACTACAATGCAAGAGATAGAGCTCTCTATGCCTGGAATAATGGACATCAAGTCCTGTTTAACGTCACCCTTTTCCACGTCATTAAAACTGAGGATGACACATAATTTTCTTTCCCTTACCTCCCTCCCTCAAAGCAGTCTCATTTGTGATTAACTCTAAAAGCATCCATCTCTCTCAGTTCCTTTTAATTTACATTTCTTTCTTCATTAAACAAAGGCAACATTTTCTACTATGTAATGCATTTCAATATGGCTGAACCTGTCAAAAATGACCTGTTGGAAATAAAAAGCATCTTAACTCATGATTCTGCAAGGTCTATCAAGACCTTATCTTGAAAAGCACTAAAGAGGATTTAAGTGGCTAAAGACAGTTTTTAAAAGATTATGATCTGCCTTATTTTAGAGTCAGAGACTAATGGTGGCTTAAATGCATGAATGTCTTTTTTTACCTCATTTTTTGTTTTAATATATTGCTTAACTTAAGGAAACATTTCGGTAGTGTCAGACACATATTGCACATTGTATTTTTTTATTTATTCCAAAAGAAAGATTTAGGAATTTAATTTACTTAGACAAGGAGTATGATTCATTTTGCCATCATCCAATTTCAGATGTGGTGCTGTACAGTATGTTTTTAAATCTCTTGCAAACATTTTATCAACAGTATGTATTTCTACCATTGTAACCACCATTGTGCAATTGTATCTCTTCACTTATGTGAAAGTAAACTAAGTACTATTTTTTATAAAATACATTGAAGCTTAATTGCAGTTCTGGCTATGCGTCAATTGAAAGTGGTAAAAAACTGATAAAAGGTGGTTATTTCTGAGAAAGACCAGTAGCTTCTCAGATGCATGATTTCTATTCTCAGCTTCGTTTCCTAGATCCCCTCTTCACCAGTGGTGCTTACTGGCTCATTTGCAACTTTGAAGCTTCATTCCAGTTCCACCTTTACAATTGTCTGCTCTGCCCAGTTTTTATCTCCTGCTGCTGGCTTCTCTCTCTCTCTCAATCTTTTTCTCCTACTTTCTTCCACCATTTCACTGCCCTTGTTTATGCTTACTCCTGCTCTGGGCTTTACAAGCAAGAAGCTGGAAGGGGCTGGTGCCCAGTAGCCAAGCGTGGGAGTGCATCCCGTGTTTGTGCTGCTCTGGGGCACTGAGGAGCAATGGTACCAGCCAAGCTGCTCTCCTTCACCTGCCTGTCTTCCTACTCACAATAGGAGAACATTTATCTGTTGACAAAACTCTTCTCTGGGATGACAGTAATCACAGAAAATAAACCAGGGAAGGTGTAAAGCCCAGATGATCAGTGTGGCCCCTGGAAGCCACCACAATTCTTGCCCTCACTAGGGAACAACATTGAGGCCAACCTCTTGCAAAGAGGTTTAGGGTTTTTGGCAGTAGAATTGCTACACCCAAACTGATGCCTTCAAGAAACAAGTATTTCTGAAAGCTGTGTGGATTGCTATACTGTCTCATTAGAAACTGGGGGGCAGGGAGAGATGTGTGTATTTTATGGAGAAAAAAGGAATGAGGTGCTATTTATCTCTTGGCATAAATGGAAAGAAAGTAACATTAAGTACTAGTAATCAGATTTTTTTATTAGCTGGGCTCTAACATAATGCAAAAAGACAGGTATCTGCAAAATTCTGTGAAAGCTGTGTTCCTTATACTATCTGAGCTTCTACTCTTTATATCCTTTGAAACTGAAAAGCCAGACTTCTATTTGCTGGTTCTTCTAACATACCAGCTGAGACCACCTTAAGTCTCATTAATGTTTTCATTATTATAAATATATGTGTCTATATATGTTTGAAAGTGTCTTTTATAATATAAGCCCATGTGAAGCTGAACAAATTGCCTTATTTTTCATACCAGTTGCAAAACAAAAAAATTGCTTAAAAGGTTTCAAGAACTGATAAAGGGGAAAAAAGAAAAAAGAAAAAACAACAAAAAAAACCCCAAACAACAAATTACATTACAACATTAACAGAGAAAAGTTACTTTCTTGCTTCCATCTCCCCTCTCCTGTCTAGATGAAATGGTAGCTTACCCCATACAATCAGTTACACAGAATTTGGAGAGACTCAGTTCAGCTAAATAGACAAAGTAATTCACTTCCGTCCTGTAACCAACTTTCCTGTATTGACAATGAAATCTCCTCTGTGACGTGTGAAAATGTATATGACTACTCATTAAAAAAGATATTTTATGTCATACAGGGATGTTTTATGAAAATGGAGTATGTTCAGATTTTTATCAAAAGCCATGAAATAAACCCCAACCTTTCCCCTGTACAGAGTAACTTCAGCAAAATGGAAGTTTTTTCAACCAATACAGCATTTGTAAAAACATTAATCATTAGATTGAGAAATTAAACTTCTTTCTACTGTATCATCATAAACTAGAAGGATAGTCATGATCACTTTATGTGAAAACAATGATTACTACCATATTTCTTTATAAGAATTTCATACTGTGTAATTAGCATACATACATTAGTACAGGTTGATAACAGTTCTTACAGTAAAATTAATCTCACCTGATTTCAATACCATTTACAGGGTAACACACTCCTATTAGTCAAAGGAAAGAAATAGACACTACCAAAGCGTGCTAGAGATGGATGGATAAGAGGGGTAGGAAAAGTACCTTTGTAAGGTGGTTTGTCATACGAAGATAAATCCTGCCCTTCTAAATTTGTAACATGTTGGCTTCCAATATTTAAACATGAAATAACAGCTTTCATACAATCAATACAAAATGTGACAAGACCTTACCAAGTAACACAACTTCCCCCTAAGGAGCCCTCATTTTTCTGTGAATGTGTTGGTCACCTGTCTTTTCAAAATTGGAAATTCCAAATTAATATACCCAGAAGGCTGAAACCACCATGCCTCAATATAAGCTGATTTCTGTTACAACCTTTGCCTTCATAACTAAGCAGCACAAGCAGAAAATCTTCATAATGTAGCAGCAACCTACAAGTTTTATTCTTATAGTTGAAGCATGTGCTGTTTATTAAGATAATGAGGTACCAATAGAATGTGGGGGAAAAAAACATCTCCTTAAACATGGGGAAGTTAATTGTAGAGTCTGATTCAATATCTTAATGACCTGCTGCTTCAAGGGAAAAACATGTAAAAGGACCATATCACTCGGCCACCCAAAGCAGAATACCTGAATTTCACCAAGCTGTGCTGGCAGCAGAAAGGGACGCAGACAACCCCAAATCTAGCCCAGAACACAAGTCTGCCAATCCTCCCAGCATGCCTGTCCTGAGGGAGCCTGAGGAACGTGAATAGTGGACACCACAAAGCCCATAGCACTCGCCCTGGAATGGACCAAGTACTCTCCAGGCCAAAATGGGCAGAACAAACCTCGCCAGAGAAAGCTTTCTGCTCAGTAATAATCTTCTGTAGTCCCTTCCAGCAATTTGTGCCAGTGAGTAAGTAAAAAGTTTGTTGTTACACACAAAGGCTGTTCAGCCTGCCCCGTCTGTCACAGTGTGCCACGCAGACCACTGGAAGGGTCACTCTGTGGAGCCTCCTCAGCACTGTAGCCACTGCTAGCAAAAGATGGTATTAAATTTGAAAAATTAAAAGAAAACAGCTGAGTGAGATGGATTGATGCAAGGTTTTAATCACAGATTGTTTACATCTAAGAATATCCCTTTCCAGACAAGCTCAGGGGCTCAGTGACTAGCTGTCACTCAGCTCAGCAGGCTGGATCCACAGCAAAGGCTGTTTGTTTCAAAGCACAGCCTGAATAAACCTGTTACCTGGTAATTTGTCATAATCAATTGCTTAGAAAATGCTAAAGTAGAGATGAACAAACCATTCACAGCAAATTACTCATCCAGTAAATTGTATCCTGTTCCAGTTCAAGAATTGCCAGGGAACAGTCCTGATACATACTGATGTTTGTGCCAGTGAAAATATTTTTTGGAAATCATTTGGATAAGCACCTCTTCCTACAAATCACCCAAGCATTCCCTGCTGTGAATCTGATATCCTTGACATTCAGAAGGCAGCACTGAGCATTTGGGCATATTTTCCACAAAAGGCAAATAAGGGCAGCAGCTGCAGATCTTTGGGACAGAGCTGCATCACAGCCTGCTGTGCTGACACACTCCCCACACCACTAATTCCCAGGAGACCGAGACCGACTCCTGCACCACGACGGTGTCACATCTGCATCCCACCAGCTCACACTCAAAAGGACTCAAGCACACAATTCCACAGATCATAAAGCCAAGTCCTGAAACTCATTTCCCCACCAAGAACAGAGACCACCTTATTGCCAGAACTAAAAGCAAAGCCTGTTTTCTAAGCTGAGGTTTCCTCATTAATTCTCAAAACACATGATCATATTCATGGACATCAACATGCAAGCAAATAAATTAACTATAAACTAATCCTAGAGTTATAGAATAATAAGGTTATTTTTGCCATGGAAAAGAGACCATTTAGGTTATGCATACATTGTTATTATGAGGATTTCTACATTCACTTAATGGGAGATTGAGGAAAGACAGTTACCCAGCACCAAGTTGTGGAAATTATATAAAAATGACTGTTTTGTATAGGATGGCTTTTGCCTGGCTCTAGAAAACAGAGATACTATACTGATGCAGTAGCTATGACCATAGATGAACTAAACTGAGGTGTGCAGGAGTTTTTCCAAAACTGTGAACAGATCATCCACCTGAATATTCTGGTATTATGATTAATTACCACTCTTATAATCTGTAGACTCCTGTAGACTTCTAACTGTTATTTATCTGTATTTATCAAGCATTTCAAGATAACTTCTACACTCCTACATCTCTCTTTTTCCTCAGAAGCCTCTCACACACATAACACACATTGTGTCAGGCCATGAGGGTGATGAACACAAGGGATACATCCTTTCTGCAGCTCTCATTAGAGTCAGGAAGGATTATTCATAAACGTAGACATTGACCCCAGATATCAAAACTCTGTTTCTTCCAACACCACCACTGGAGGAAATCCTCACTATTAAAATACAAATCATGTTTATTGATTTAATACGAAGAGGAGTTGCACCAGCTTTTCATAAAAGCATCCAGCCTCTGAAAGACCAAGGATATTTGTCTCTGCCTTTGAAATCCAAACACAAAAGAAAATTCACATTTTCTTGAGAAGCAGAAATTTCTACTTGACTCATGTGCTTCTTGCCAGCTGAGCATCAGCAGAAGAGCCTGTGGAGTCTTCCTGTATCTACTGCTTCAGAATATTCAATTAAAATAATTACATTGCAGAAACATTTCAACAGTCTAAGTGAAACAAAGCTTCCTCAGGATTTTATTTCAAAAATGACAGAGTTTTAAACACAGCTCACTATAAATGAATACAATATTTAGATCAGCAGCATTCAGGCCCTACCTTTGCATCCACTGTACAGAAGTTCCATTTTCCCTAGAAACTGTGTGACTGATACATCATAGCAGCACAGAGAAGTATATGAAGACACATGAAAACGACAGCTAACAGGTCAGATTTGACATCTCAAAACAATCTATTTTCCTGTGCCTTTTGTACAGAAGTTTGAATTCCTATTTACACAGTTCTTATGGTGAACACAAACAGGAAGAACCTGCTGGGCCAGAAACACTCATTTTCCCCTCACGCAGTATCAGCCACATGCACAAACCGCTCCAGCTAATTTTTCTTTGCATTTTCTCTTCTTTTGTTTGTTCTAATCCTCTTGATCTTCACCTAGACCTGCCCCAACCCCTCATCTTGCAGTATGTTTAATGAATGGGTGTTCAGATAAAACTCAAACTGCACAGAGGATTTATAGTACAGCAAGTTTCACCTGGAAAAGGTGTAAATTTATTTTTCTAGTTATGAAAAATTTAGCTCTAGTGTGCCCATAAAACTGCCTATGAGCAATACTGATTGTATATCATGGACTGCTCTACAGAAATAATTTAAAACAGATTCAAGATAAATAAATAAAAGGGAAGAAAGTTATTTTAAAAGAAATACTTTTTTTCATATCTGCCATGGTGACAAATTAATTCAAATTAAATTCATCATTGTCCCCAGCAGGTTTAGACATCCATTTCTCCTTTCTGGATGACAGCCTCAAGGTGGTCAGCAGCACTTCCAACTCCTGAAAATCAGGCCTCCCAGTAATTGAGCATTCACACTGTCAAAGGTCCTTACGCCTTTTGAGTTACACTCCAAGTCTGTGTCACACCATGCAAACAGGCGATTTTTTTGGGCTTCCCTCATCTTGGTAAATTTACCTTCCTGTCCCCTTGAAGGACACCCCAGCCTGATGGTGGCTCAGCCCGTCCGTGTCAGCGCAGCAGCGGCAGGGACAGGCGCCTTTCGGAGGTGAGGGGTGCAGGAGCCCTGGGGTAACTCACTGCTGCGGCTCCGACAGCAGCTCATGGCTGAGGGAAGGGCACACACCCCCTGCCATTCCCGCAGCCGCCACCTCCTCGGGACTGCAAGGTAATTTGCAGACTCTAATTTAGACCATTTCCCACTCTATCAGGAAAGAAAGAACATTCATACAAATCTCATTGTTGGGCTGAGCAGCTTGGACACAGAAGTGTTCCGATTAAACCCAGCAGAGCTTCTTTGGCTCAGCAGCAGTTGATGTTAGATTTTCAGTTGTCAAGTCAGTGTTCACTCATTAGCTCGCTTCTGCTGAGATAAATATGTGTGTCCAAAAGTTCAGTTCCCACAATCTTACACTGATTTTAAATGCTTTGCCTGTTTTGGTTTTGGCCTAGTAAGGAAACCTGTGTCCATTGGTAAGGTGGCTGGTTAATTCACAGTTATGCTATGCCAGCCATGGGTGACTGCCTCAAATAATTTCTGAGGGAAAGAATGTCACTTTGTATGGAGTTACTTTGTTCCCTTTATGAACGAGGAATCCAAAGGGTGCTCCTATGGCAGGGCAGCGTCAGGGATGGGCATAACCTTGGACACAGAGCTCTGCCATGAACCCAGCCATGCTCAGGAGGAGCAGTGGGTCCCGACCTAAATACATTTTAGGCTCTTATATCTCTGGACTAGCTCTCTTCACAGCACAAATCTCATCAAAGTATATTCAAAAGCAGTTCTGTTCACCAGGCCAAATGAGGGAGGAAAACATGACAATTTTTATATGTTTTGACACTTATTTGGGAGCTGAAGTAGGACTTGAGAGATTCACAGGCCTCATCCTGGCCCTGTGCCCAGAAATGAATTACACCCTGGAAGCCTAAACTGCACTCCTATGGCAAATGCTAAAATGCTGTTATTCTAATAGCAATGCAGTGTCATGATTCAGAGCAGAAAAATTAAACACAGCAGAGCTCCTAATCTGAAAGACAGTAACACTGTAAAATATAACATATTTTAAAAATATTATCCCAATTAAGTGTTTCCCAATACATGGTCTAGCTTAATAATGCTCATAGTTTTTCAAGGGAATATACTAAATACCAGCTCAGTTGATTTTATTGGTATTTACAGAACAGTAATATGCATTACATGCCTAGGTAATTATGGAACTGGATATTTATGTACCATATAAAAATTGATACTTATGTCATTCAACTGACTCACAAAAAATTTCAAAAAATCCTATAATTATGAACACAGAACTGCTTATTTTCCATATTAAATTAGAGCAGGAAAACACATTGAAATAGAAATATTTTATGCCACAGTGTAGGATGACACTTGTATTAAAGATAAAAATTAGAAATCAGTGTATACAGTGCATCAAATACATATGCAGGAAAAGAGCTACATAAATTTCAGTTTTGTGTTTTCCTTTCCAAACTGCACTTAGAAAAACCACAAAACCAATTTTACAGAAAATATAGACAGATGCAGATGTAAATACAGATACATGACTGTACCTGGGTTGTACATGATATTTACAACCATGCCTGGAGAGAATACAGAGTGTCTGGGCAAGAGCTTACACACTGACTGAAGGAGTAACAGCCAGAAAACAATCCAATATGCAACATAAGAAAACTACTCCCTTGTTAGCCAGACTTCCCAAAACGGAGATATTCCTTCTACCTGGAACAAAATCAGTCATGCCTTGCAGAGGCTGCAGCCAGCCAGAGATGTTGGGACAGCCACAGCCACAGCATCCAGGCAGCTGCTGCCATGCAGTGCAAACAGCAATACATTCACCCTGTGGAAACTGCAGAGCTCTCAGCAGCTAGTCCTGAGAAATCCTAATGTTCTACATAATGGTGACCAGAATAATCAAAGGAACCTTTGTAATAAAGTCGAGCAAACTGTGATGTGTGACAGGCTTTGTAAGAAAATAATCTTAGTGTAAACAGCTTCTGTCTAAGTTGTTTGCAAGCTTTATGCCACTGTGTAGCTAGTCCGCTTGGTGGCACAGACTCATGAACATTTTGTCCATGATTGCCACCTGGCCAAGCAGGAATTAGGGGACAATGTTTGGGGAGATTTATTAAATTTATTACAGAAATTCTGATAAATAAGCAGATAGCTACAGCAAGTCTAGAAATGCTAACTGGGGTATTTGACAACTTTTTTCTCTAATTTGTGTTCTTTTGGAATACCTTACTCATCTGCTACTAAATAGGGATTCCTCTGGCCTGCCAAATAACTCATTTAAAATAGCATGCACTTACATATATTGAAACAGAAATTAGCCCCACTGTCATGCCTGGTTATCACTTTGTCTTTCTGAATCCACCTATCAATATCAACACCTAAATTATCTTCCACTAAAACTATGGGGCCCACTCCTGTAAAATTTCGGAGCCCTTTTACAAGGTGTTAGTCACTAAGTTACAGAAAAGGGCCTTTATCATTTCAAGTAATGAATTAGATATCAGTTCAATAAATACTCTTCTGTTTCCCTCCTATATAAACAATGCTATTAACTTTAAAAGGGGCATTAAGAAACCATATCTGAAAATATTTTTATACCAGTAAAAGCTGTAAAAGAACTGGCTGAATTATTTGTGTAGCCAGTGATGTAGAGAATGTGTGAACAGTCGGGAGTTTCACCTCCATTTTGCTTCAGTCAATCCCAAACTATCAGACTCAACAATGAGCCAATACTGAAGTCAGTTTTGGAGAAGTGTAATGGTGTGTGAAATAGGAAAGGTCAGATTAGGTAATGCATTATTCAGTATAGATTTAAACTCTGACTGTATGAATCTCTGACAGATTTAGATCTAAAGCATTTATCAGCACTTTTGGGTGCATTCTTCCATTCAGATTTATAAAGACTGAATAAATACACAGCAATGCTTCAAGAAACATAAAAAGGTCAACATTTAAAAATTGTCCCATCGATTTGGACTTTCCTGCACTTATGGAAATTACTGATCTCGAAAGTCACATGGACGTTGTTATGAGTAACCCTTTGTGAGTTTTTGCTTTTAAAAGTCAGATAATACTAAACAATGGTTACTTTGGGCTGTCTTTTGGCAATATATATGAGATACTAGCATTTAATAAATTTTTAACAATTACTATTAACATAAAAATCAAATTGGGAGTATATTGGATAAGTGATTTACTTGTAAAAGTTGTAGAATGATTTCTGATTTTTTCAGTGACTGTTACAGGCTTGCCAGGAACTAAGACTGTAATCACAAGCTTTTAAAGAGCATAGTTTTACATTTAATTTCAGAGGTAGTAAATCCAGTTAAAGAGCTTCCCACTTTTCTCTTCCTGTCTGTTTCCAGCTCTCTGCTACTGCTCCCAGCCTATTTGAGCTGATACAATTGTGTGTGTGGTGCTGTGTAATTGACAAAAGGAACCTAGCGTTAAGTAGAAAAAAAACCCAAAAACGAGGTAGGGGGAATATAGAACATAGACAGCTAGATAAATATTGCCACATAGACACAAAAACAGCTGTAAGTGTCTCATGCAGTTTAAAAATGTGGCACTCACTGATTTGGTTTACAAATTAAGTTAAGAAAAATTAAGAAAAGAAAGATTTTGGGACATGATTACAACCCTGAATTATAGATTCTTCCAGGCCTCTATCTTGAAACCCAACCTGGTTGAAAAAACACAAGCCAGATAATCTTGGCAAGTATTAGCCACCAGATAACCTGACTCCTATTTCTACACATTTACAACTGGCTTTTTAATCACTGTGGTTTGTGCTTGGATGATGCTCGCAAATAACAGCCATCTTTCCAAATCACCACCTTTTATTTTAAAAATATACAGGAGTGCGTTACAGGCCTCCATATTTCCTTTTAATTTTATTATCAAGGACAGAAACTCAATTGTTTTAATTGTATTTTTTTGTTGTTGTTTTCATCCTTGAAGATGCAATAGTAGTCCAATGAGAATATTTTCTTTGTCTACTCAGCTTCCAAGTCACTATATGAAAATGCTATGGCTAGAAATATTTCTAAGAGAATATATTAAGACATCAGCCTCACCTTTCTGATTATTTCTGCAGTGTCCAAGTTCTCTGCTTTCTAAAATAACTATCACTTCTTCAGGAAGTATTTTCTTGAATAAATGATCCAGGCCCATCCATCTAATTTTAGCAGAAAAGGCTGAAATAAACACCTTTCACACTATTTTACAAAATTACATGGACCGTAATTTAGCAGATAACCATGAATTTACAGAAAACATCTATACAAAAAAGTCCCTTTATTAGACAATTTTCTGGCTCAGTAAACCATCCTCAAGAATCTCCAAACCTGTACCAAGTAACCAATTGTTGCTGTGTCACTGACTCATCTGACAGACAGCTTTTACTGCATTAATATTCTAAAGATTCTTCCATTATTTCAGTTTTACAGAATCCATTCATCAGTATCACTTACAACAATACTGCCTGAGATGCTACCCTAGCATTCAGCTACAATTTCCAGAGGTACTAAATAGCTTTTCTTACATTAATAATTCATTTTGGAAGCTGAAGTTGCCAGACTGTATCAGTCATGTTGCTCACAACCATGGAGGCTGAGGCCTTTTTGGGGGAAAAAATGGTCTACCAGCCTGACAGCTACCTTGTGGAAACAAAAATCTCTATAAATGGTCAGTTTTCCAGCTAAATTTCTATCTGTGCTGTCACACCAGGGTGTGGCACCTGTGTCAAATCTGTCACTCCTGGAGAGTGGAAGACATTCTCAGGATCACGGCTGATAACAGCTACACATCTCAGGGAGGGGGCTCAGGCTGTGTGAGGAGGAGTGCCCAGTACATGCTGGTTACTTCATCCTTCTTCATCATCTTCCACTTGAGGAAAATTTCATTCTATTTTTACCCTTTTGGGACTATACCAAGCTTAAATTCAAAGACGGTACTATTAAATATAGTCAATAACACAAAGGAGAACAGGAAATTGAAAGCCTTAAAAGAAATAATCTCATATTTTATGTCTGTGAGTTTAGAATGCAGCTTCTATAAAGGTCTACATTTAAATACAGTAATACTTTGATGGGACCGGCTTTTTCTGCTTAAGAGCTGGATCTCTATTTTGTGTACTTTAAACTATCTAAATGCTTATAAAATATCTTTGGGAAAGAAAATTCCCACTAGAACTTGCATATTAAGTTAAGCTTTTCTACTAAGAACATTATTAAATCCCACTAAATCCTATTTCCATTCAGTCATCAGCAGCTCTGTGCATAAATATATAGAAAGAATGCTATAAGGGATTATGTTTGTGAAAGAAAAATCAGCCAGCATTCTTGGCTTGTCCCTTAGCAACAAAATAATGATGATTCCTAAAAAAAAATTAATTTTAATTTCCCTAAATCAAGAAGTTACTGATAATACCATTTTAAATCACTTAAGTACCTTTAAGAACCTTAGACAGATCAAACCATGAGAAAAACTCCTGGAGATGAGCACTTTTCTTGCTGTAACTTGCATAATGGTCAGGAATACAGAATAAGGGATTGTACCAGATTCGGTCCCCAATACTCTGAACACTGAAAATTAAAGATGTCATTAAACACACAGAAAGATGTATGAAAAAAGCTTTTATATTTGTTTAATACAGTGTGAACTTATCCAACAGGGAGAGAAATTTCTTCTGAAACACTTCTGACAGGTGAAGAAAGAAGATGCAAGATGTAAAATATTTCAATAGCTTGTTCTGGAAGGAAAATATTGGGTGTAGTGCTATTCTTTCTTTTCTCTAGGGATACCTCAGTGTCCTTAGAAAATGTTCAATACCAATACTGAAACAACATTTTCTTTTGAATAATGCACTGGTGGAGGCTGCACAGGCAGCTTACCTTTGCTGCATGAGTAAAGACAAGCATGTGGAGCCAAATATATCTCTTGTTTCCAGAGACTGCAGGTTAAGAACAACTCTGTGGATGCACGTTTAACCACTCTAGTGCAAGTCTTCAGCTTTCTGAGGAATTTCTTGATGGCAGCTTCTATGCTGATTTTCCCAGGATTAAGTTTCATATTTTACATTTTTAATGTACCTTTGCAGCTTCATTTCGATAGCTGATATTAACAGCCTTTTCCTGCATTCTACAGCAATTCCAAATGCTCTTTGTTTATGGCCGTATTTAGATTCAAACAAACTGCCCCAGTTTCTTCACACTGGCTAGCAACAAGTATTGCAGTTAATGCTTGGGAGATCTTTAGGGAGCTTTATGGCCGTATTGATAAGACAGAAATGGTGGATTTTTGTGCTTCTGTGGAATTCACATGACACATGACTGAAAATTACAATATAAGAGAGCACATCATACCACACAGGAACACCATGTAAAATAAAAAAATCAGATTATTCAGGCAGCATCAAAGCATCAAACCTGAATTGAAGCCAGTGTTATTTGTTTAGCCCAGATAACAATTCAATGTGTGTCACTGGAGCTAAAGCCCTGAAGGAAAGGGAGTTTTTGGCTCTAAAACACTAAATGAGAAATGAAAGATATGTCGGTGTGTATGTGACTTCAAGAGCAGCCCTCACCACCCTGTGTTTGCCCTAAAGTGTTCTAGAGGCACCTGGATTTAAGACCATTTCCTTCAGCAGTTTCCAAATTCATAGTATTAAAAAACAAAGGTGCAGCAGCCATCGAGATGATTGGGTGATAAGATACAGTAAACTGTATAGTCTACAGACTATTTCGAAGTTCCATACCTTGGCCATCATTGATCATGAGGATAAATAAGACAAATAGATTAAATGTACCCTCTAATGTCAATTATATTCATAGAATGAAAACTGCAGTGAAGGTTAACTAACACTGAAGTCCATTCATTCACTTCAGTGCACTGCAAAATCATCAGTTACGATTCCTTTATAGAGCTCATTTACCTTACAAGGTGTCTGGTTAAATGAAATTACTTTATCAAAATATATAGTTAAACTGCAGCTGACAATCTAGATTTTATTTTCCAGTGCTTAAGCTCAGACAAATGTTTTTAATCCTCCCCTCCTAAAGCTGTGACATTTTTCTATTCTGACCTTTATACGGCATATATGATGGATAGACGCTGCATTGACAGCACAACCATACATAAACTGTCACAGCAGGAAAGAAAAACAATGTGTTAAGAGTAGTCAGAAAAAACTGCCAAGTTCTGTATCCATTCTTTTCCCTTCTTTGAACTGGAAGAGTCTGTGGCTGAATGCACTAAAAATAAAACTTGTTTTTCTTTAAAAGATGACATGGAAAATACTTTGAAAAATAAAAGTGTCACATTTTTTTTTCATCTTTGGAAGAACAAAAGGAAAATTTACAGTATCTGAGTAGATAGAGACACAAGCTGTATTCTTTTCTCTTTTTTCCTCCAAGAAATACTAATTATGATTGAAAAACAAGTGTTATTTAGCTACACAGTATCTGGCAATAGAAAATGTCTATTGGTCAAATTGCAAGGAGAAATATTTAGCAGTGTTTACTTTAGTTTCTTTTTATTTATCCAGTAGTTATGTTGTATTTCAAACAAACAAAAAAAAAACACACCCAAAAACCAAAAAAACCAAACCAATAAATCTAGAATCAATGTTTCCTGTAAAAAAAAAAATTCTAATTAATGAGACTTGCCTGCACTCTATACTGCCAGAACTAATTTGGCTTTTTGCACCTGCATAGTGTCACTCCTGCATTTCTGTGCCTTGATACAGAGCGGCAGCAGAGTCTCAGGCAGTGTCAAATTCACTTCTGCAAAATAGCAAAGAGAAGAACAAGTGTCTCCTTTAGCTGTGGAACACGGAGTGCTCTGCAATCATGTCCTCATACAGCAAAGGGCACTGGGCAAGTCACCCTCTGTCCATTCTCTCCCCATGACCCCCAGTCTACCCCAAATGCTGCTGTTTGGCCCAAACCCGCGGTTGGCCTCTCCAGGCCAGGATTCCTCACACACACTGAGGAGCAGAGTACATGTGTGGGGACCACTACACTCTGGAATTCCCATGCCACTGCAGAGAAAAAAGGGATAAGAGGATGAAAAAAGAGAAACTAAATGCTACCTCCAGTTCCCATTTATACATAGAAGCTGAGGGCTACAAAAGGGAAAACAGATCAGATAAATAAATGAAAAATAGACCCCGCATACGGGTGCTGTGCCATCCCTCCTCCCAAAGACACCGCCTCTCGCTCCTCCTGTCCCACCAACACAGCACGCCATACACAGCTTTGTATCACTATCTCTCCACACATATTTCAAGAGATCAATAAAGCTGCTAAAAGTCTCTTTGTTCCCTACTGCCCTGCAGCTAAACATTGGTTTATAGTCACTAGAGAAGTTCTGTCAGCCTCTGTGCACGTCTCTGGTTCTACATGATAAAAGCACTTTTTATAGATGGTGAAAGATTTAGTTATGCCTCATCAAACACTGTGGAGATGTTGGTACTCTCTGTGAAACAGCATATTTTTAAGCATAGATTAAAAATAAACTCCTGGCAAAATTAAGAAATGCCTACCTGTTTTCCAGGAATTTTAATTACTTATAGTATTAATTATAGAGGTATTAATTATTAATATAAAATTAATATTCTTGATATTATTAATATTATATTATAAATATAAAATATTAATTATATCTATAATATTTACATTTCATAGCTGTGGCTGTAGAGCATGTGTACACTTAGTAACTTTTGGGATATACTGCACAGATTATCTTTTGTCCACAGAAACAGATCTGTGGAAATAGTCACAGCTTATTGTAATTATATATCACTTACAGATGTTTCCTTGCAGCAGATGGAAATTATTAAAGTTATATCTCATAAGTCAATGAAAATGCTTCCCCTGAGCAGACTGTGGCAAGAAAATTGCACTGTTATTTTTCTAATAAAATAAAACACTGAACACATGGTTTTCTGATTCTCTTATTGAGAAAAGAGAATAGACTTCATTTTTACTGTCAATTTACCTGCTACATTTCATAAACATATTTCAAATTCACGGAATCTCAATGTACATTTCAAACGTGTGTACATAAGCTTATTGAGGCATAGACTGAAATTAATACCTAGGTTTCCAAAAAGAAAGTAATTAAGCACTACAAAAGCTTAATATTCATCCAGTCCACATTTGAAAGATAAGAGAAAAGCAGCCTATGCCAAATTAACAAAAAATTCAGTTCTCCTCCCTCCCCAGCAGCATGTAGAAAAAAACCTGAGAGATCAAAATAGTGTTTGGATATTCTTGGCTGATACCTATTGTCTATTTCCGCAGGCATCTGAAGTGTTTTCAAAATTCAAAGCCATTAACAATACCTGCAAGTCCGTTGGCAGACTCACAGGCCAGATATTTGATAAAAGATCTGCTGTGTACAGTTTCACCACAGCAACTCCTTGAGAACTTCTGCTTTGCCCTTTCAGGTAGCTCTGCACACAGACGTTGCAGTATCTGCACAGCAGTGAAAGCACATTTTCAAGGGAAACAAGCCTCTGCTAACACATACANCTGGCAAAATTAAGAAATGCCTACCTGTTTTCCAGGAATTTTAATTACTTATAGTATTAATTATAGAGGTATTAATTATTAANGGTTTTCTGATTCTCTTATTGAGAAAAGAGAATAGACTTCATTTTTACTGTCAATTTACCTGCTACATTTCATAAGTATATTTCAAATTCACAGAATCTCAATGTACATTTCAAACGTGTGTACATAAGCTTATCGAGGCATAGACTGAAATTAACATCTAGGTTTCCAAAAAGAAATTAAGCACTACAAAAGCTTAATATTCATCCAGTCCACATTTGAAAGATAAGAGAAAAGCAGCCTATGCCAAATTAACAAAAAATTCAGTTCTCCTCCCTCCCCAGCAGCATGTAGAAAAAAACCTGAGAGATCAAAATAGTGTTTGGATATTCTTGGCTGATACCTATTGTCTATTTCCGCAGGCATCTGAAGTGTTTTCAAAATTCAAAGCCATTAACAATACCTGCAAATCCATTGGCAGACCCACAGGCCAGATATTTGATAAAAGATCTGCTGCGTACGGTTTCACCACAGCAACTCCTTGAGAACTTCTGCTTTGCCCTTTCAGGTAGCTCTGTACACAGACGTTGCAGTATCTGCACAGCAGTGAAAGCACATTTTCAAGGGAAACAAGCCTCTGCTAACACATACACTGGCCAAAAGCTCCCCCACCCTTGGAAGAGCAGAGATGCCTGAAGGGAAGTATTCCATTTGAAATCTCCTAAATCCCTCACTTAAGAACCAGATGGGGTTTTTTAGTTGCCAAACCTTATTTCTGAAAATCAAATGCTGTGTATTGGAAGCCACAGTTACTTAGGACTTCCTAAAAGAATTTTCAGATATGTATAAAGAGAGTACAGAACTGACTCTCTAAGCTGGCCTGGTTACCCTGCAAAGAAATCAGATCCATTAACAACACATATATAAAAAACCATTGCTTTAGTACCTCTGGAAAAGCCCCTCTGCTGCTGCACACACCTGTGCATACTCATGCTATTTTTCTCATTGTTCAAATCTAAAATCATGTGAAGCAATATCATTAATATTCCTACAATAGACGTAAAAATTTTTGTAGATAAAAAATACCATACATAAATACTTTGAAATAACACTAAGAAGTAACATGTTAATGAGTAGCTTACAGGCCTTCAAGAGTATCTCTCAAATAATAATTCAACACGGTAAATACAAGGGTCCAAGGAAAGTGCCGAAGTGTTTTATAACAATAACATAGCTATTTCAAGAAAAAAACCAGCCCGACAGTTCATCAGTTTAAATAGTTAAGTAGCTTTTCCATAGAAAAAAATCTATAAGCATTAGGAATGTAAAGAACACTTCAGGGTGAGCGATGTCTGCAGTCACACTGCTAGCAAAGAGCTAAATCATCTACATAGGGCTTTCTCAGTTTTTCCCATTTGTGCCTCAACTGTGCATATATGCCAACAGTAATTATTTCAGCAACATACAGTGTCTCCTGTATGCCTGATATAACACAAAAAACCCATTCCAAGTCTGGAAAATTGTTTATTCATTTCCCCTCCATTTGCATAGTTGAATGAAATGTTAGTTCTAAGTATAACCAGAACTGTTCCAAACCTCCAGACAAAAACGTTGCCTTAAGTACAAAGTAAAGGAGAATCTTTAACAAGGCATTTCAGAGACATCTCATCTCCAGTGTATTACTCAGAAAACTACTGCTTCTTAGATCTGCTAATTTACCACGTACACAGCTACCTGTATTGCACTGCTCCTGTTCTTTGTTTATCACACAGGTACCGAGCTTTAAGAGGCCAAACTGATTCTGAGCTTGTAAGGACATTTCCACTGATTAGACCACAAGCATATCAGCACAGGCTCCCTCAGGGTGTAGGAGAAGCCCAGATATGCTTCTCTAATATTCCATTCAGTTTCCAAGTCTGGAAAATCACAGGCTGACAATGAGTAAGAAAATAATTAGAACAGTAAATCCCAGATCAAACCAAAGACAGGGATATAATCCATCTTGCAGCATATATCACTTCTTGGATTAGTGGCATATATTTAAAAAAAAGTCTCAAGAGCAAATAAAAATTCTAAATTTTGATATGTTCACAATAGTGATCATGTACACTTAAAGTCTGTCCAACTACTGACATTTAACAGAGTCAATGAGAATGATTTAAAAGTAAAATTTGTTAACAGTGTTTTCAAATATCTACTGAAGCCAGTCTCCATTGACATTTCCCTGTAGACAAATTATTATAACTAGTAATATCAGCCAACTGTACTACCAAGTCAATTTAGCTCTGTCTGAAGAGAATTGGACATGTACTCCCATTGCTGTTAGCCCGTGCTGGGAGGCATGTGCTGGAAGCAGCGTTTGGTATAGCACGTCTCATTTACATCAAACAACATTGCTGGAAAACCTTTCTACATATGTAAGGCACCTCTATCAGACTTTGTGCCTTTAGGACAAGCGTAGCAGGTAATGTAAAAATATTCCTGGCCCTACACTCCATGCACACAGGTTAATTCAAAGAGGTAAAACACTGCCAAATCTGAATGCAGCTGGATAGCACCTCATTAAAAGTAAGACAGTTTTAGTCAGTTCTGCCTAGAGCCATTCCACCTCTTTAAGTACCTAACCAAAATGATTACCTAGAGATGCAGCAATCCTGAACGCGGCAGCTATATGAACTCAACTAATCCCTCAGGATAACAACTTCAGGGAGCTCTAATCTTAATTTTGGTGTTGCAGTTCCTTGCCTAGGGATAGCTGAGTTTAACTGATCCCCATCTGCAGCAGTACAAGGTTCAGGGCACACATGTATGTCACATGTCTGCTCGTGGCTGTGTTTTGGGGAGAGGCTCCTTGAAAGGTATTGTGGAACTGCTTAAAACACCAAGAAACTGTCATAATGACAGCTGTTCACATTAAACTCAGGACACTATGTATTTTGCTACTCATTAAAGGAATACAATTATCAGAGAATAAAAGGAAAATAAATATACTGGCACTATTCAATGAACTATCAATTATTAAGATCCACCAAACTGTCTTACACTGTTTTCCACTCACCCAACCCCAGAACTAGTTCAGACACACAGCACCCGTGCCTGTTGTGCCCAAGGAACAAAACCTCTCTAATGAAAACATGGTAGTTTAGATGCCTCGGCTCTAACCCTATTTGCATTATGAAATGCTTCTATTCACGGGG
>VYXC01006378.1:492698-709732 GCA_013397175.1 Platysteira castanea
AGGAGGTGGGGGGGTGGGAGTGAGGGGGGATGTCAAAAAAAAGGTCTGAAATATATACAATATAGTACAGTAAATGTGAGGATCAAGTACTATTTTCAGTCAACTATGAAAATACAGGATAGCGATGGCAGTTGTTCTGAAAGAAGAAAGTTTACAGTGTTATTCTACAGCTGAAAAAGATTAAAACTCTCCTGCTGTGAAAAAAAAATTAATGTACTGTACTAATGTGCATGTTGATACAAGTCACATAGAAGTAGAGGTGTTAGAGAAATACAAGAACCAAATCTTACAGGCTCTGGGAATTCACCACGTGGGCTGTAATGCTGTGTCTAATTTGCAGCATCCTTTTCATGGAAGATGAGAAACAACAGGACAAAATCCAGATCACATCATCTGAACTCTAGAAAATCTGCCTTCTTGAAAGAGTTTAGTTTCTTTACTATATGGGAGAAATAAACTTGAGGAGTCACATAGTGATAGGTGATGATGGGACTGCAGTGAAGAAGACAGACGTAAACTCTGCTCCATGTTCATTGTGGGAAGGACAAGTAACAACCTTAAACTGCAAAAGGACATCAAGGTTACGGAAAATATTCTCACTAAGTAGACAAGTTGCTTCAACTCTCAACCCTCATCTATTTCTCTCTCAGTTGAATAAATTAAGTGTGGCCAACTCTTATATATTTTGAAGAGAATGAGTTAATTAAAAAAAATATTAGTCATGAAAAAGGTATCTAGTTCACTAAAGACAGCAGCAAAAAACTCCATCAACTTTTGTAGTTTTAGGATCTTGCCCCTTAAGAAGATTCAATGCTGATAGAGCTGTTTTCCAGTTGAGAATACATAAAAAGAGAAGAGTAAAAAATGTTTTAGTGAGTTCATAATCTCCACAGCAGAAATTAATGTTACTAGCAGTAGTTGCAGAATATATATATATTTTTCTTTTAGCCAGTGGTATATCAAGAGGGATTCTGCAGTGCTTGGAACAAATATATTCCTTTTTTTTTCTAAAATTAGAGCCACATCTGTATTTTGAAATATGCAAAAGTCAATTACTATACTGTTTAATAGATTTCATGTGGATTATGCTACTTTTTCAAACACCTCCTTTTCCTGATATTAAAAAAAATTTAAAATATTAGAAGCTTCATGAGACAGCAAGTGTTAAGCTGAAAATTTATGTTTTTGAAGGCCAATAACCCTGTACTGGTGGTGTGTTTTTTCCCTTTATAGTTCATCTTACATAAAATCCAATTTTATTCAGTTTTCTTAAGTGCCCAAAAAGCAATACCCTGGTAAGAACATTGTAGAAAGCAGTAATTGAGTGAATCAGCTATGAATCCTAGCCCTGTACTCATCTAGAAAAGATAGGACATTACAGAATAATTGTCTTCACTTTGCAGTTACTCGAAGAGCAATACTTTACAGATAAATGCAAAAATACAGGGTGAAAAAACACCTTTATTTTTCAGCATTACTTGAACAAGAGCTCAAACCATGCTCTGAGAGCTTTTTATCAATTTTGGCCCCAATTTTGTACATTTGCTATCAGACAGTTTCAAATCAAACCAGGCTGAAGGTTTGTACCTGGGCTATCAGTTCAAAACTGATGGGATTTATGTTACAAAAGGTTTTCATTTTTTATTTTTCTGAATTTATAAGGAGAAAGACTCCTCCATCTTGGGAGCAGATTCAGATGCACATTGCCAACAGTACTTTGATTTGATTTTTTCATAGACATGTATTTTATTTTGAAAGTACAAAGAATTTTTGGATAATAAATTGACTAATGCTAAGGTGGGAGGTTCTCAAAGAGCCAGTAACAAATGACAGCTAAATATGAAGATTAACAATTTATTATAGAACGTTTCACAGCTAAATATTTGATCAAGCACTCAAAAAAATAAGCAACATGCTGAGACATTGTGACTGTGTAATGCAACTTGGTAAGTGAAGCAATTGTTTCCATTTATACCCTTATTATTACATTTGGGTTGAATTAGAATAGATTGAACTGATTGTATTTCTGTATTTAATCCGCTGTTGCTATTCACAAAGCAGACATGTTGGTAAAATCAAGGCTAAATTTGATTCTGACCCATCCTTTCCTCCTAAAAGTTCCTAAGGCCACAGTGCTGTGGCAGCCGCTGAGGCAGCGGACGGTTCTAAGGCAGGGTGAACAGAAGCAATATCCACGAGAACAGAGGCAATATCCAAGAGTGCCCACGGGAGCATTCAGAGCAATTGCAGATTCAAGAGTTTCAATACTCCTACAAGCCTCTGCAACACTGGGGTTGCAGTTTTAAGCTTGTCCCTCCACCCCACTTACCATGTTCTTATACCACCTTCAGGTTACGCTACTCTATACTGGTATTCTACTGGTGCATAAGTGCTGATTCCATATAATGTAGGGGGATTACAAAGAGCACATTTGAATGCTAAAAAAGCACAAGAGAACGATGCTTCCAGGTGCTCTATAAGCATAAAAAACATCTCAGGTTCAGATTTAGATCTTCTGGATATCTTGATAATTACTGCTGAGAACTAGGCCTAATCAAATTTCAGATTAACATATGCTTCTGTCTGCTTATATATAACAAAGCCTCCCAAATAACAAGTGTTTTTAACTGAAGATTAAAAGATATTAAAATTTTTGTGGGGATTTTGTTCCCTCTGTCACCACTCTTTGCCTGTAAAATAGGACAATAATCATTACCACTTACACACTTTCGTAAAACTTACACTGTCTGAAATTATCTGAGTCTACAGAGTTTTACTGGACAGGGTTCTTAGTTTTGAGAACATAAATACTGCGTCTTCAACATTTCTTCGGGAAACATCACCTCTCATCAATTTCAGTATAGTATGCCATACACTGATTATACCTGTTTATATATTCTGGCAAAGACAGGGACAAAGTTTTTCATTTGGAAGAGATATCCTTCTGAAAAAAGAGATTTTAGTGAATATTGCTAAAATATGTCTAACCATTCCCTTGAATTCAGGTAATAAAGGAAAAAACTGTTTACTATACTAAGCATTTCATTAGGTCTTCAGTGTCCTTCGTCTGCTTCCTTAATCAATAAATTGTGGACACGTGGGGCCAATCTATTCAACTGATTTAAACTTGAGATCCTTTTGATTCAAAGTTATTTGAATTTCTATATAGTTATATATCATTTATCCAGTTTATATATAGTCTGTAGACTATCTTCTTACTGAGGTGCAATTTTGTTACTGTATCTTAGAAACAATTAGCACTGCAATAATGTTATAGCAACACGCACATACTTGACACTAATGGATTTGTTTTCACTGCTTTTGGGTATCTCTCTACATGATCTGACAGCTTTATTCTTCAACTGAATGCAGACTAAGAGTCAGTTCTAGTACCAAGTACACAATTCATTTATTTCTAATGAGGTGTTTAATCAAAATATATTTGATATCTTAACTGTGGGAAGTAGTACCGAATATAATGAAAGCACAGGATCAATGAGCCAGAAAATATGCTTGCTCTTCCTCCTGAAATGTTTAGGAAGCAATAATTTCAGACCATGAAAAGACATCCCTAAATTGCAATCCCAAACCTAGAACTTTAAAATATCATTTAGATAAATAATAAATTAAATGATACCACAAATAAATTGAAGTGCCAGCCAGGTTGTGTTACACACCCAAAAAATTTTGAATCCAAAAGTTGGAGGATGTTGTAAGAACTTCAGAAGCAACACAGACAAACTCCAAGACGTTAGAGCTGTGCTTATTGTCTTAGGAAAATATTTTCTGAATTAGTATTATACTGGCACTACATTCTGCATACTTATCTCCAAGGCCAAAGAATTCTCTGTAACAGAGAAAGGTTATCTATTTCCAAGGTAACAGTGCCTCCCTTTGCAATGAAGAGACCTGAGAGGAGAGCACGAGGCTGTGCCAGACCTACAGGAACAGCGGCTGGGAGGAGGCAGTTGGCAGGAACTGGACCAGGATGAGATGCCTTATGTTGCAGTCCAGTTCGGATCTGCACTTTCCCTGAAGACAGCCTTGACCATAGAAGGAATCAGGAACAATATTTTTGGTAGATATTCATGGATGCTTTATTTCTCTGACCGCACGGCAGCCAGAAGAGACACAGACCGGCACATGGTAGCCAGCCAGGCACAAAAACCTTTTTCAACTGTCCCCCAAGACCCAGGAATCATGAGACAACCACAGTTGCCGGGGCGGGGAAAACACCTACAACCAATAACAGACAGGATAACCCAGGGAGCTGGGAAACCCCGCAGATCATACTTCAGCTTCCATGCCCATCCCCCCGGGGGGAGACCTCCACAGCCTTAGAGTTATCTGGGCTGCCATTTCCATATTCCCTTGCAGACGGGATAAGAATTGGCAGATAACTAGTGGGAGGGCACAATGCTACTGTCTAGCTCCTCTCCATTTTAGTTTTGGTCAAGCTAAAAGGAGGAAACATGAAGGAAACACAGAACTTCCACTGCAGTCTACAGAGTATATTTCAGTTCAGCCTTACTGCACAAGCAGTGAAAGTAAAGGAGCAGGTTGCTATGGGATTTTTACAAAGGCAGATCTCAGACAAGAAACTGAGAATAAGAAGAAGGGTGAGAAACTCCTAATTCTGCACCTAGTTAAGCAGACAATACCATGTCTACACATTTGCTAAAAGAAGTTACAGATTTTGTAACACTGGTAGGGGCCCTTTGGCCTTTTAGGTTCCTCCCAGCACAGCAGCTAGAGAGACAAGCAGGTGTAAGAGTCAGATTCTGCGTTCCCCAGACACTGACTGCCGCAGCTACCTTTAACTGCAGCAACATTTGGCTGTTAACAATACTTCTCAATCAAATGTTGCAAAATGGCACTAAAATATGATTTTTAAATGCTCTACAATATGCCCCCAGATTTCTTAATTTATTGTCATTTATAACACAATTTGTATAGCTAATCAAATAACGTTAACGAGTTCACCTATTAAATGGTGTAAAAATATTATAAAAGAAGATGGTATGTTAGACTTTGCTACAGCTTATGTCAAAGAAAAGTTGATTCAGTTCTTCAGCATAATATTCTGTGCATATTGTTTCTATTATACCTGTACAAAAAGCTGCCTGAGGGTGACTGCTCAGGCTGATGTCTCATTCCAGGCAAAGGAAGATGAGAGTATATCTCATGTCTTAAACACACAATTTTTTCCAAGCTCTGCAGCTTTTTCTTTCCCTGGATGCCGTGCATAAGCGGCAGGAATGAAGACACCCAAGACTAATTGCTTGTTCAATAGTTAATTTTCCATGAAGATTATGGGCACAGAAATGGATGGAAAGCCAGGTGCAACTCGACATGACTAACAGCAGCCTAATGTTGATAAAAAGACTTGTTTATAAGCAAATTAAAGAAGTCAAAAACCACTTCCACGCATCAGCAGAAACACTTAAAAAACAGGTTTCTAATGTGACATTTGACACTCTTCAGAATGATACAAAGATAACAAAATTTTGAAATGTGCTAACAAATATGATGCTGGCAAAAAGAGAAACCACTTGGTATGAAAATTCTGCAAGATGTGTTTAGCTACAATGTTTTAGAAACAGATTAAAATAGGGATCACAGATATAAGCAGACGTTGTATGTTGGCTTTTTCTCCCCTCACTACTTCTCTTTGCTGAAACAGAAAATCACCCAGCAATCCACAAGCTATATGGCATAGCCTGCCCAAAATTAATAGGGCTATAAACATAACTCAGCCAGCTCTCCTCTGTTACTAAATCTTACTGAAGTATCTTGCCTGCTGAAGTCAAAGGCACAACTAAAGCCATACCTTATTACAAATACTTCTAAGGGATAAGATATGTCTAATAGTTTAGAAAATCCTTAGCAACTCCATCTGCTCCAATGTGGATGCCCAAAGTGAAAGAAACTCTGATATGCTGAGTTCATTCAAAGACATGTCCAAAACCCATAGGGTATTGAACACCAAATAAGTCTTGGCTTGATGTTATAGACAACATCAGAAAGCGAAAATGAACTGCCATTTGCACAGCAAAGGAAAACAATTTTGGGGACTGTCTCATCCCCTCTTTGATGTTTGCAACTCTGCACACAATCCGAACAACTGAGGCCAGAGTTTCTCCACTTCAGGTACAGAATCTGAACTGCAAACATGAAAACTAGGTTGGTCCCATCTGTATCTTACAGTAAGGGTGATTGTGGTAATAGATCCATTTTCCAACTCTCCAACATATTCCAGTCATGCAGAGACCTTGAAGTACTTTGGTTAGAAAAATGGAGTGAAAGAACAATGTTTGAGGGTGACTTCGTATTTTATTTTTATAATGAATTTTTCAGTTTCTGGAATAGATTCATTATGATCAAGCCCAAAAGATTCGAATTATTGTATTTTTGAAAGGTTACGTCCAGAAGTTGGGAAAAGGGGATTTTTCTGACCTAACCAAAAGCCTTCCAGGGACACACTGAATATACTTATTCTCTGATGTAAATTAGAACAGCTTCAAAGCTATTCTAAATTCCACTTTTTTCTGCAAGAGCCAGGGAAATTATGCCTGCCAAAGACTGCTACAATCCAGTATACTCCAAGGAGGAAGAATAGAGCAGACAGCTAACCTGCTACCTTTTTTCTGCATAGAGATTTATTTTACCAATAGGCAACCTTAGCTGTCCAATTAGACCTATTGCTAGACTCTCATTTTTAACACAATGAATGCATATAAATTAGCAGTCCTGGACATGAAAATTTGTTTTTGAAAAACAGCATGATAAAGGGCTTTATGGTGAGTGCTTTCTTACACCAATCTACAGAACATAGTTGTTTAAAAGACTCAGACTCAGCTGCAGCAATTTCTTTATGAAAACCCTGACTGGGATTTGTGATTATGTGCAATGGCCCACAGTTCATTTCAGATTCTTGAAGAGACATTGCAATAAGCCAAAAGAAATGTTTCAAAAACATTCCCAGGTGGAAAAGCACAGGCACAGAGATTACCACTAACATTTGGCTATACAGGTTTGGACCACTTCCACAGTGTTTTATAGCAGCTCCAGAAATTAAGATTTCTCTTGGTAATCCTTTGCAGATGATTAGATAATATTTTGTAAAGACTGCAGCCTACGCTTCTAGGTTACCCCTGGTCTACCAATACAAAAGTAGTGACTGAGTAATAATAGAGTACAGCTCTTAGGGATTGTGCCTGGGCTGAACTCCCACAGTAGGGAGTTTTCAAAGTACATTTCAAAGTTATGAAGAAGGATCTAGGAGCTTCATCTCCCTCAGTTTCTTATAGGACCTAGTACAGCCTCAAGGAAGCATATGGGGGTAAGCCTCCAAGAGAGATGAATTGTGAGCACTATTAGATCTATTGTTCTTTCCTAAATCAGGTGGGAAATATCCATTTCCACAATCAATCCACTTCCCTTCATCATGCCTACCACAGAATTGCAGCATTTCTAATCATAGTCAATGGGGAAAAAGCTCGAGTTCATAAAAACATGGCAAGCTTGAATATTTCTACAGAAAATTGTTTTTCTTTTCAAAATGCAATTTTAGAAGTGTCCAAACAGCACTTTCTGTAAAACATGCTTTACAGCAACACTGTAAAACAAATGTTGCTTGCCACACCTCAGATGGATAATCCTAAATGAAAATAAAAAATACCAGGCACAAAGAAGCAGGCTGAATCCTGAGACTAGTCTATCCCAGCAACCAGAAAACCCAACCTAAAGGCTGGTGAATATTAATTCTGGACCAGATTCTCATTATCTTACTCATGCTGAGCAGTATCTATCTTATTCCTCATATTACTGTACTGAATTGGAAGTGTTTGTACAGTTCAAACAAATAGTTTATATCCTCACATACCTGTTACTTCACCTGGGCCTTATGTTGCTGCTAGGAACTTATGAAAATATTTTTGGCCAGACTTTTTTGCCATTAAAAAATACAATCTATTGTACCATTGGGTTTTGACATCATACCGTAACAAGAAGCCCAGCTGCTGAGGAAAGGCTGAGTTGCAGCTGCTGCTACTGGATATGACTGTCCAGATGTATTTCCTTCTGGTAAATTAAAGCCTTCAGAGTTATCAAAGTTATTACCATTGTTTTGGCAGTTTGCTGAATTTCTAAGCACTAGATGTCCCAAAACCCCTACTGCTTATTTTTAAACTACATTCAGTAGCGAAACATAGACTACTGTCCATCTTCAGCACAGATTTTTCATTAGGAAGGAAGAGGGAAGGCCTAGTGTCTGTCTTTCCCTTCAGAACAATGGCATAAGCTAAACTCAGCGGACTGCTGTACATCCTGTGAAATGCTGTCTGTTGTGCTCGTCAGGAAAACAGAGCTGCCATCACATCCTCCCTTCCCCCACTCCTCAGGATGGCATTTTCTCCTACATGCTCTTCGACTTTCATTTCTCCTGGTGATTATCTCCTGGTGTTTCTAACTTCCTTTTGCAATAACGACGAAGAACTAAAGTAGTTGCCTTGGGGAAAGCAATGCCAAATGGCAATCAGAGAGAGCAAGATGCTCAACCACTCCATAACTTCCTCATTTTTATCTGCATTGTGCTATTACCTCGTGTTATGTATAGCTTCCCACGATGCAAAGTTATGGAGAAAGCACGCATGTAATTACTTCTAATGGATTATGTTAACATGATTTCTGTCTCAAATAATAGATTAGGAAAAGTTTGGGAAGGTCACCTGGTTAATGCAGTGACACAGGACAAGCTGCCACCCCATATTAATGCAGTGTGGAACCACAGCGACCAAAATTTGCAGTTCCTGGGTGGAGGGATCACCCAGCAAGCTCTCACATTTCTATGGACAACGTGTTTCTGCCAATAGCACCAACTGATACCTCACCACAGATCAACTCAAACCTCTAAGGAAGAGATTTGTTGAAGAGAACAAAAATCACAAGTGACTCTTCAAAAAGGGCTTCTTTTAAAAATGGTCTCTAAAAATTCTGATGGAAATTACCATGTAATGGCATTTCATTTTTCATGTGATAACCATTAGGAAGTATCCAGATTTAGTCTGGAAAATTTGGCCAAAGTTTTGGGTAAACAGAATCTAAGAAACAGGTGCTACTTTAAGAATCTGAACTTCAATCCTTAATGAAAATCTCAAAAACTAAAAATTGAAAATATATATCTTTATTTTCAGGAACCACCACTTGAAAAAAATTTCCTCTGAGTTGTTTTTAAAACATAGTCCTTAGTTGCTTTACTTGGAGAAAATGCTTCATTTTCTTTGAAGTCTTAAAAAAATAACAGCTTAAGTTGCTCCACAAAAAGTAGCAAGCCAGTCAATTCTTAGAATTTAACTCATTATAAAAATAAATCTTAAAAGAGAAAGAAAATAAATTATACAAAAAAAAAAAATCACATAAAATCTCAGTGGAATTTTTTGCTTCCAGGTAGATAGACTGACAATGCATGCAACTGTGTGCTAATAAGAATTATATCAGAGGAGGTTCTTTTATGCTGAATAATGTCCATGACAATTCTAACATCTTCAGGGAGATAATTTAAAGAGATGTTACTCAAACTAGTATATTGATGCATTGCTGAGACAGAAATTTTAATCCACAGAACTCAGGGAACTTCCTAACCCAAGGTTTGTTCCCATAGCAACTGCAATTACATAGCTTCACATGGGCATTATTGCCTTTTCCTACGAGCTGTCAGAACACAGTCTGGCAGTCTAAAACTCTACCAGGACACTGCTTTTACTACATCTGTAACTCTGATCTACAGGTGCCACTATAATCTGAACTTTCATTTTTGCACTCTATTCAGAGTTGTGTTTTGTCTTGAAAGTCAGCAATATTAGCACAAATCCACACTGAAACAGCAAAACCACAGCACTTCAAATCTCACTGAAACACACAACCAGAGTAGCACATAAAGCTTGTCACGTATGCTTTTTATGACAATAACCTGTTGCTACCTCATGATGGATAACACCCTCCCCCCTTTTTTTTGTTGTTAATACCTATTTCAAGAATTGCTATTCTGGAAACATTAAATTTCTCAGAATCAAGCTAGACAAGGAAGACAGTATACTTCTGTTAGTAAAGGAAATTCTTAACAACGGGGTGAGCCAAACTCTAGAGGAATGAAAATATTTTACTTTAGGCTCTCAAAAACCCCTGCCCTCTGCATGACAGATTACTACAGAAACCTCAGCTAAATATGTTGGCATTACCTTTTTGTTTTCCTAAATTCATTCTGAAATAGTACATTTCCCTTTGAATTAAAGAATGAGTGAAATAAATCCTCACACAATTGAACCATTCTCTTTTCCGTTTGGTTAGACAATGTAAACTTGAGCCAATAGTTTGGTTCCGGGCAAAGAACAGCTGCAGCTGCTGAAATCTTGTTTAACTGTAACAAACACACACACAAAAATAAGAAAAATAAGAAAAGATATTAGGAGCCACCTAACATCCTGAGAAATAGCATTTAAGCAATTTAAGCGTAGCTGTTATGCTAAAGTTTATATTTTGGCTTGCTGAGTTAAAAAACAATGTAGCACACTCATATAATATGAGCTGTCAAGGTACCTGAAGGTAACACAGCTCCCACTGAAACAGAAGACATCAGAAATCTGAAGGTCTCTGAAAATCTGGGTTTATTGACTTTAAATATGGTCAGTGGTCATATACTGCCAAAAGCCTTATTAGAAGGATGTTTGGTGCAATAAAATTGAGCTTATTTTCTTATTATTCAGAAAGATGTGGAAATGGACCAAGTATTTTGGACAACAGCAAACTGGTAGAACTTTGGCTATTATATCTAGAAACTGTAAACTTTGACTAAGAGGAATTTAAGGGTTGGCCACTTCCAGAGTAAATGGAACAAATAATCTCCACTTTCTTGTCAGAGGCAGAGACTATTCATCTCCAAATCCAAAGAAGGTATTTACAATGCAAAGCTATGCTAGGAACAGTGTCATCAATGATCCAACCTTAAAATAAAACAAACTCCAAACAGAGCATGATGATGACTATGGTACACAAAGCAGTTTGTTCGATGACCATTGTTCTTTTCACAGAAACTAAAAATCTGAATTAAATTTGAGCTATATACTTCAGATCTGATACCTATCAAGAAAATTGTAATGACTTATCTTACTAGGGTGCTGTGTACATGAGCTCACCAGTGTTTAGAGCTCTCAGGAACGCTGTTAAGAGCCCTGAGTAATTCAGGTTCTGCAGACTGCTCTGTGGCCAGCACTACTCTCATGCCTCACGTGTCCTGCAGCGCAGCTCTGAGAGCCTCGGCTCTGCTTTGGGCACTCAGGGAGCCTCCTCAGGGCATCCCTCTATCACACCCCTGCAGAAGGCTTTTCCAAACCCCAGCTAACATCCACTGAGGTCAAACATTCCCTAAAAAAAGCAGGTAGGATACAGTTTCAGGTGGGTTTAGCTTTTTGGGGGGGAAAAGTGGGGAGGGGTTGGGAGGGTTGCTTTTTTGTTGTTGTTGGTTTGGTTTGAGGTGAGCTATTTGTGGTTTTTGGTTGGTTGGCTGGGGCTTGGGGGGTTTTGTTTGGTCAGTTCCTTTTATTTAATAGCATTTTTAAAAGGCTTTGAAGTCTAATAGGTTCTTTATGTTTTTGAGGAGAAGAGTGAAAAAATATCCAGTTATCACTAAGCTATATGAAATAGTCTGCTGTCTTGTACTTTTCCAGCTATTTACTGATCACAGAAATACCCACTCTCTCATTTTCTTTCTTTGTGCCTGTGTCAAATGCTGGCATGCAGGCTGCCCAAAGGGAATAGAATATCATCTCCAGGAAGTTGTTAACATAAGGCTGTGCATGTACCATGCCATTGTTATGACAGTTTGCTCTAAAGCAGAAGAGACAAGCAGAACTGGGGAAAAGTGCACAGCTCCTGTTTCTACCACGTATGTATCCTGTTCATTCCTTAATACCAACCTTACTGGGCTCTCACACGCAGGCAACTGCAAAGCACAGAGCACTTCAACTCAGTGTGCTGTAGCTGGGTTTGCCCATTTTCGTTACTGACAGTTAACAGCAATCTTCTCCAAAGGCTCCTGAATTGCTAACTTCAGTCAAAATGCACCACAGAAGTACCCTGTGTGACAAGAATCTCACAGCTCTTCTCCTTCTCTGAACTGTGGGATCATTTGGGTATGAGTTGCAGAGACTTCCCATACTGCAATAAACAGTAACCTACAGCGAGAACCCATTCACATGATATTGCTTGAAGTGGCCAATCTGGATCAAACTCAGTTAGCAAACTTGCTTCAGATATGTTATTGCTCCTCAATTCTTATGCCTCATTATATTCCCATCTCATAGAACTAGCCTGGAAATACTTGAAAACACATCACTTGTATAAATATCTTAAATAAAATATTAATGAATTATTGTTTCCATTAGCTTCCTGAGTATTTTCCCCAGAGTGAACACTGCAGCCTTGAAACATTCAAGAACAGTTTCTGCTCTCATATTGCCAGTTCCTATCAGAGCTATCCTCTGCTCCTTTCCCAACACCAAAGCAATCCCACTGGCCTCTGGTATTCCCTGCCCTCTTTCTCTAATAGGCCCCAAAGAGATCATTTTTAATTTCCTTTCTACCTCTTGCATAATTAAATGGGAGAACCCATCTTCCATTCTGTGATTTAATGAAATTGAGAATGGTAAAGCACAGTATTTCTCGCCTATCAATACTCACATTTACCTTCTACATTTTGGCATTGATAGAGTTTTTAAAACTGAGTTGATACATAAATTTGACCTGGTTGGGTCAATATGGCACTCCTCTCTACCATTTGGCAATTTGCTAAAAAACAGCATTTTGTATCTTTCATAAACAACTTAAATGCAAGGATTTCCCTGGTTTTGGACAGAGTGCCTAGTCAGAAGAACAGAGTTAGTCTCAAAGATAGGGAGCCAGAAAGCCCCTTGCACCCTCAGCAGGATACCTGTCTGAGGTGCCAGAGGACATTTCCTTTTCCTACAGGAATCCAGGCAGCTCATGGGGAGGGCTGTCCCTTTGCAGGTCCCTACCCCTCATGTAGCATTTATTTTGAGATAACTCTCGCTCTCTTTTTTGCCCTTGGCAGAAATGCTTCTGCTATGTTCAGAAAGAAAATCAAGGGCAATACCTAGATCTGAATATATTTTGCTTAATGAGTCTTCCAGTTAGCTCACACATAAACCAAACCAGTTCCAAAAAAAGATATTTTAGACATTGCAAAGGGGCTGAGTTTAAAACATCATACTATAGAATTGGTTTTTTGGTTTTGTTACTTTAGTCATAATACAAAGATAGAAATCAAATATCAAACAGCAGAAACCAAGTACAGTCAGGTGCCAAAAGGGATCTCTTCAAAAAGAATACATCAGATGGTAATATTACTCACTTTCTTCTTTTTTCCTTTATCTTATAGAGTGTCAATAGACCATAATATTTGTAAGTTCTACAGTAAGGGAAAAAAACCCCACACAACAACCTGAGAAGAGGGGCTGGTGTGATAAAGAAACCACAGGAACAGAGTGAGCCAAACACTGACAGATGTTCACAGACTACCTCAGCCGATCCGCCTCCTCTGCAAAGGACACTTTTTCTCTCTGAATGACACGGGTTGCGCTTAGAGCACGTTACCAGCTTTCTCAGGTCTTTTGGTTTTGAATGTTCTTCCACTTCAAAAAGTTAAATTCAAGGAAATTTTCCCACTCTCTCAATCCACATTACTCCAGTACTAAAGATGCTGATGACTTTGTACTGTTTCTATGGTATTAATTAATTCTTACTAATAGAGCTTTTCCTTAATGTGTTCTTGCACATCTTCATGAACGCTAAATAATTGCCTTAAAAAACCCAGATATTATTGCACAAAAAAAAAAATCATGAAGCAAATAAATGCTTCCAGAGCCACATCCATGCCACCCTTACCATAAACCAGCTACTAGCACCTACTACCAGAAATTAAATTCACCAACCTTGGCTCCAGACTTCACCAACAGCAAAAGTAACGCCCGCATGTGAGAGAAGAACCAAATATGCACATTTATTTCCATATATTTTAATATACACATGCAATCTCATGTTTTTATAAATAAGCACAAGTCAATAAGGGGGAAGTCTTACCTTATGATCAGAAGGGAGATTAAGAGACCAAATATGAAGGCATTGTACAGACAGAGAATAAAAGACAACACATGTAAGGATTTCTAACCAGCGCCACTATGGTTGAACATTATGATTCTGAAAATTGACATCTGCTTTGCATAAACTCTGGGGGTAATTGGTTGTACTAATTTTGGCATTAGTATTATATGAGTGTAAGATCTCATTCTTTAAATCATAATTTTAAAATATTAATAGGAAATACAGATTTTGTAAAAACTTTTAGTTCACATTTTTTAATAACAAAGATAAAATACACTTCTCTAGAGGTTTTGAGTAGTATCTAATTAAGAAAATTCACTAAACAAGCTGATTATCTTGAGGTATTCTTACCAGAGTAGATATTTCATTGAAACAAGAAAAAGTGCTTTTTCATCAAAATTTTTGTGCTAAAGAACATAGCAGACCATAAAAAGCAAAATATCTTCACAGCCCTGATCTTCCTGCAGGGTAGAGCTAGCATGTCCAAAGTGGAGGATGACCTGTTGCCATCCTCCCCCTCAATCCTACAGACTCTATACAGTCACAAAAATTGTGTGGAGACCCCTTTAACTCCAGCAAAGGTGCAAAAGCACAAAATGCCCCATAGCTTGAATTGCTCTATTGCCACTCATTTTCATGTTGCCTGCATTACAGGGAAAAGAAAAAAAAAAAAAAAAAAAAAAAAAAAAAAAAAAAGAAATTCCAGAACATTATTTTTTCAGGTTTTTTCACTATTTCATAAAATAGAAAATTACTTGAAAGGTCAAGGAGTACAGAGGAAAATAATATGTAATAACTCAAAAAGTTAACCTGGTGGAGTGGTGCCTTTTACCTACTTTTTAAAGGAATCTTGAAACAATTTGGGGTGGGTTTTTTTGTTTAACAGGTAAAAAACCTGCTCTAGTAAACTATCAGCTTGTAGCTATTTCTTGGCCAAAATTCTAAGACCTTCTCAAAAAATTTGGTTCCCTAACACCCATTACTTAGTAATTATCTACCCCAATCTGATAAGTAAAGAAAATGAGCTGAAATGCTTTAAAGAGGTTAATATATTGTAGCAAAACTATAAAAAGCCCACAATATAATTCCTTATTGGAAAGGTATTGATACATTTTGATGGATTCTTGGCCCCTAAAATGAAGGAAAGAAAGTAAATATATTTCAGCAGAGTTTGTTCACTGTTTAACTTAGTTTGAGTTGTTTCTAAATGAAATATTGCATGCAAGTAAAGCCATATGCTTCTTAGTCTTGTTTTGATCTTTTAATTACCTTGCACTTCTCAGAAGACAATTTGGACTGTAACAGAAATGGATTTGAAACACTGATGGACTTCTTTGTGCCTTCCTGCCTACAAAAAGTGTATTTTTGCAACCTTGACATCAGCTTACTGAAAAAATGGGTTTGCACTCAAATATTAAATACTATGTTTTGTGGAAAACATTAAAAAAAAATTGACGAAATTACATATGCATTTGTTCCTTTCTCCTTAGGAGATTAAAAAGACCCTGAGGCAGCTCATTTTTACAGCGCATTTGCTGTCAAGGGGCAATGAAGTGCAAATGGAAGCCAATCAAACTTGGTGCTTTGTTTACTCAGGAAGACAACAGCTGGAGAAAAATGGAGGCTTTTAATAATCAGCCAGTCACATTAGATAAGGGACAAACTGGTATATGATACAGCATTATTAATAAGGAGACTTCCTTTAGGGGATTTGAGAGAATGAATAATTATCTTCTTGAGGATCAAGGAATTTACTTCACCTTATCTGAGTTTGCTGGAAACTATGGTCCAAGATATCCTTGTCTGCTTTTTCCAAACCCTTGGGCAGTACAGACTTCACAGGTTTTTACTTCAATATTCACAAACCGTTCTGGTATACCCAGTAGTCCCCTATCATCTCCAACAGCAAAGCTTTGTAAAATGGAAATGGTTCAATGACTTCATATTATGTATCTGGTGAAATTAAAATTTGGGTTATCAGGCATGTATCAATGACTTCTAAATATGTTGTGCAGCTCAATTATCTCCTACCCACTGGCACATACAAGGGACAAGAAAAAAAAAATTTCTTCATTAAAATGTCTACATGTAAAATGCCTAATCCAAAATCTGCTGCAGCAAGTAACAGCCTTCCTGATACCATCATTGACTTTTCCAATCAGACTCTGTCTTGCAGAACAACTCAAACTCCTTCCATGAACAGCTGAGTAGGTTTTAGTGTTCAGTGAGTTCAATTGAAATTGGTGCTACAAGATGTTATTTTAGACCTCTGGCTAAAGTGACAAACTTTCTTGACATGCAATTAGAAAGCATCAGAACTCATGACACACAGCCCTTAAAAGCACACAGAGGAATCTGTAGAAATTACAGGGGACACAATCTGAAGAAAGTAATTGTTTCTTAACCCTCTATTTACCATATTCTTTGTATTTATTTATCTGAGTAACAGTGACTCATCATAACTGGACAAATTAAGAGGATGAGGGCCTTCTCTAGCTGGAGCCTATCCTATAGTCCTCAAATTTAAGCTGCTCAGTTTCTGTACATTTCTTATTTCTGCATGACTATACAAGAGAAATAGACCTAATACTGCAACACATTTTTTGTGAAGGTGCATCTGACAAATGCTCCAGAGGCACCTGAGCAGCCTTTCTTGCTACTGCTGCAGCTTGGAAGGGATAATGTAAGCAATTTTGTGTCCATAGAAAAGAAATCAAAGAAATAATTCTGCCAGTTTGGAAAGTAGCTGCTTAATTCATGCTAATTGAAATCAGATGTTACACAGAAGAAGCTGTAGGTAAATAGCTGCTAAACCACTATCTCTACAATTCAATTTGTACAGTCTGTCATACAGCACACACACAACAGGGCTTTATGACATTTATGGTTAAACTAATTACAGCAAAATTTTTTTTTAAATGCCTCAAGCTTGTATGCTTCATGATACAATTTTCTCATTGTTTCCTTCATTTTATCATTACAGTTTTTTTAAAAATCTGATAGAAAGCAGCTCAATCTTTTTCTGCTGATAAACTGGTGTCATATTTAAAACGAACTCATATCTTTATCTAATGCTATTCAGAGAGCAATAGCCTAATTTGAAGTTTACATCAAACAACTTCCCACGCAGCCTGGAATTCTCACCAGCTACGTCCATGTTCTCTCTGTGAATAATTGGAAAACAGGCAGAAGCAACATTGACAATGAGCTAGAAATACACTAGGGCAACATATTTTTGAAAGTTAATTTTGAACATGCCCTGAAAGAATTTGCACCATAATCCTCCTTTTATGAGGCAAACTCCCATTCCATTGATGTTGTTGGTATCAAACGCTGCATCCTTGTTTCTCTGCTGTCATGGCTTGATGCTGGTTTAAACACCAAACACACGAAATCCAATTATGTGCGTAAGGGGAATATGGATTTATTGAGGAAAATGTAAAGAAACTTTGGGGCAAAACGAGGTCCACACTTAAATAGTTGCAATATAAAGGAAAGTTTATTACAAACAGAATGAAAAAAAAAAAAAGAAATTATAAGGAATCAACGCAAACTTTTAAACACCTTTCTTTACCAATGCTTTCTCCTTTACCACAAATCTTTCACAAGTGAAAACAAAAGAAGAACACGGCATTTTGGTCAGAGTGGCACCTTTTCTAAGAGTCTCTTTATGCTTAAGGAAAAAAGTTCTCCTGCAGTGCCACAGAGTTTTCACAAACCAACAGTCCCACCCAGAGAAAATCTGTTAAAGTGAAAAAGGTATCTTTCCCCATGAATCTTTCACAGTCTTCCCACACTGTCAAGTCATGGGCCACAAGAAAAAAAAAAAAGAGGTTTCAGTCTTTTAAGGATGAGCTATCTCAGTCTGAAAGTAAAAGTTCTCTGTTTCAAATCTCTTTAACAGCTCCTCATAACTTCTATATGGCTGGAATGGGCTTCTCTTTAAAGTCACAGGGTGCTCAAGAATTCCTCATCCCCCCAAGTTTTCCCAAGTGAATTAAAGTCCTTTCCATGGCTTTACAAGAAGCATTTTTAAGCTTCGAGCCAAAAAGCACAGCAGCCCTCTTTTCCTGTTGCCACTTAGCTGCCTTCCCACATCATTTCGTCCCTTTCCCTCTGTTTCTGACCTTGAGGCCGCCATGTTCAGCTTCGTCCCATGTAACTTTACTTTTCTCTTCTTTCCTTGCTGATTTGAAAGAAAAGGTGTCTTTATCAGTTGCAGTGTGGTGTTTCTTCAGTTTTGGCGAGAGCTGTGCTGGATGCCAAGGTGCCGGCCCCACCACTGCCATGCGGAGTCTGGGTGGCCTCAGACTATTCTCAGCCATGGTCTCGGTCACAGGTTGCTCGCAGAGCAGGGACAGCTCTCCGGTGTCTCTCCTGTGGGAGGGGAGGGCCGCCCCGGGCCGCCGCCATGCCGAGGGGGGAAGGGGGGGCCTGGCCTGAACCTGGCCCCGGGCCTGGGGCCCTCTGGCCTCCCCTCGGCCCTTAAAACCAGAAACAAAGAGCAATGTCCCGCACTTGCACCAGCCTCTTACATACAAAAATTGCAAAGGTGTGATTGGCCCAAAAACCTGTCAGTCAACTCAGGTTCAACCCATTACATCTGCAGATCAAGAACTATTTTGAAAATAATTAAAAATACAAATGAATTAACAACCTCATGGGTAATTTGTAAGCTTAAAAGAGGACAAATACACAGGCTACGTTGTGTCCCTCCTAAAACACAACTGTGTCTAGCTGTTGTTAATTCAGGACAATCTATAAGAATAAAAAGAAAGTTATCATTTTAACACCAACCCAAGTGTAACCTCCTGTTCCCACAAAAAAAAAAAAAGCTGAGACAAAGTATTTCTAGTCAACAAAAGAGAAAATACCAAAAGACACCAATATAAGTTTAATAAGACATTTAGGCACCAGAATTTCTAGAGTTTACTATTTAATGTATTCAGAGATTCCTTCTGCAGATGTGTAAAAAGCTTTTCTCCTCATTAGGACAAATTAAATTATCTTTTTATACTTATGAAAACACAGAACCAACTTCAAAGAAGAACAGGGACCATGTAAAGAAACTTATTCTTTTAAGTTTGTGAAATAGGTAAGACCTCAGATTTCTAGAAAACTAATTAAAAGAGAATAACTCTTGGTAAATAAATGATAGGATGTGAAATTTATGAAATCTAAAGGAAACTGAACTTTCAAATGTTTGTTCTGCTTCAACTGAATTATTCATTGTGAATCATATTCTTTTGACTTTAGGCCCCTCTCTTATCACAAATTGTCTAGGAAATGACCACCATTTTATTCAAACATTCATTACCTGCAAGCATTTGCTGAATATTTTATGTCAACAATTCTGAGTCCTTGGGATGCTTGTAAAATCTTCACCTCAGCACCATGCTACTTTTTTACATGTCTGGAATGTTTGGCCAACTTAATTAAATAACAATGTTTCTAGTGCTCTTATTGAATGACTAAAATGGTTTAAACAAGAGTAAAACAAACTATGAACACTGAATAGCAAGTAATGAAGCACAAAAAAAAAATCAAGCAAATATTTAAGGCATAAGTATAAGAGTGGAACATTGATATGTTTCATCAGTGACTTACTTGAGAGTAATTCGGTATTTTTATGTCTCTCCACTTTCTCTCCAAGTTGTTAAGTGTCCAGAAGCTGTGTTTTCCAAGGTACTTCCATACTGAAAGATGAGAATAAGGTCAAGAAAGGATTTATGGATACATATAAATGCCTTGGTTTAAAGATATTTTGGAAAAGCCTATTTTTATGTTTTTTACATCACAAGGCGCCTAAAAATGTAAGATCTTTTTGTGTGTTGCACACCTCATTGCCTTAATTATTCATATTTGATTATTAGTAACAGCTCTATTGATTTTATTTAGAGAATTGTTAACATGTATAGACAGGATAAACCTTGGTCTTGATCCACTACAGACTGAAACAGTGCTGAGAAAGGAGAATTTCAAGCCCAAACTATGGGCGGCAGCAGCTCAGTTCATTGCCCTCAGTCAGGCCAGGATTTGACTGGGAGTCAGAGATGGCATGCTTCTCCCGCTATTTTAAAATCAAATGCTAAAAATAATTTGAAAGGATAAACTGGAAGAATCTTACTGCTTTTGAATATACAGTAATCAATTACAGTGATGGGCAAAAATTATTCTTTATCTGCTTGATAAAACTAAACTGAACTGCAGTAAACATCAGTTGAAAGATGAAGATGATGCTCTGTGTTTCAAGGTATTCTCAATTGTAAGAGTAATTCTACATGGAAATAGTGTTTATGGTGACTTTCTCCGATTCCATGACAGCTGGACTAACAGGGATTTTTAGAAAATGAGAAATATATGCAAAATTAAAGTAAAATCCAAAACAAACATTTCAAGTTTGTCCAAGACTTTGCAGCAATCTGTGCATTAACACAGGGCTACATTTCTCTGAATTTCTGCAAAGCAGCAATTTCCTATGAACTCAACATTTTGCTTGATCTTATTAAATATAGGTCATCTCTTTAATATTATTGAAAGCCATTTGAAAACCTCCCTCCTTCACAAGCTCCCTAAAACTAGGCACAATGTCAAACTCGCAGAATAAATACTTAAATCAGAAACACAGTCCTGGCCTTATATAGTAACATTCCATTATGAACCTCATAAACAACCATTTATGTTTTCCAGAAATATTTACATGCTGTAATTTCATTTTCCTTTGAATTAGAATTAGAATTTAATTTTTTAAAACACACATTTTAATATAAATTAGTTTTATCTAACTTTGGGGCATTATACCTCAAATATACTGAAAAAACTACTGAATTTCACTTATAGGCTATATCTGCAATATCAAACATGGGAGGTGAAATGAGTAGTATAGTAATGAAAGTTTTGGAATAGAAATCAAAGCAAAAAAGGGGTCAAGAAGGACCAAAAAAATTAAATATTTCAGCTACATCAAAATTAAACAGTTTTCAGCATCTATTTTGACTTTTTATATAATCCTGTAATTAGTTTGAGTTCAATAAAAATGCATTTTATGATAATTCTGCTTGAACCACCACAGAATGCAAAATTTAGAATCAAACACTTTTGAAACCTCCCTGCTGCCTTCTGTCAGACACTAATTTTAAGGAAATGCAGCACCAATATCTGTGCTATAGACACAGTGCAATTGGAGACTATCAGTGTTTTATAAGGATGGAAAAGGAGCATCTGGAACTGAATTCTGGGAATGTCTGCAATCCAAATACATTGTTGTATTCACACATTATATTGATGAGGTATTCTACAAGCAGTTCAGAGAAGCAGGACATGAGAGACATTCAGACAGCAATTAGAGTGTTACTTGGAAACAACCAGCAGCACCAGTTTAATACAACTTCTGCTGACACTGACTTTCCAAATGAAATCAGTGTCACAAATTCAGAGAATCCAAGTAATTTTGAACTAATATCTTATTGAAAGCCAATAAGACATCAACACAGGGGCACTTCTGATCATTAAAAGAATTCCTGTGTAACAGAGCTCAAAATTAAAAGGATCTGCTAGGGCAGTATGAGACAACCACATTACTTGGAAAGACATCAGTGGCATATAATAGCAAGGAAGAAAAAAATCCTACTTTTTCTATTATTGATCAAAGCTGAGGCAAGATATTTGCATAATGAAAACATCTGTTGACATGTGTGCCGAAGACTAGAAATCAAAAGAACTGTCACACAAGAAAGTGGTATGAAATACATGGAGAAGTTACAAGAAGGATGCAGAATGAAATAAACGTGAACATTGTACAAACTGTAGACAATAACACAGCCTGAAAACAGCCACTGGGAAGAAAAAAAGAAAGCCCTTCATTGCAATGAAAAACCATAACAAAGACCAAATTTTATACCAGAAAAATCACCACCACATACTGAGGGTGCTAACTGGAATAATCAGTGCAAGTTCAAATAGGTGTGCAAGAAATTGCAATGAATCAGACATTCCTTGTTTCCAGAAAAGGTTGAACATGCCATTTTATTGCTGCTGCATGTTGCATTCTTTACAAACAAAAGGGGCTGCTTTTCCTTCTCTTCACAATGCGCTACCCCTGCAGTTCCCAGTTATCCAAATCATATATAGTGCAAATGATAGATGAATTGGTACAGATCGATACAAGCTGATTGTATGGCTCATATTCTATGTCCAATGTTGTATTGTTTACCTGAACAGACTTTAATCACAGGATCTTTTTAAAAAGGAGAAAAATAAATTCTAAAGAAAAGAAAATCATTTTAAATAGTGCCTTATTTTCTTCCCCAGACATTTATTACAGGATCCTGTAAATTTAGAGATAAAGGAACTAATTAAAAAAAAATTCATACAAAGCTGTTGAAGAATTAAGGATATTACTAGGAAGAATACAATGGATTTTCCTTACTATAATTTCTTCATGTTTGCAGGATCCTGTAATAAAAGGCAGTAAAGAGAAATGGACTTTTACATACATGCAGATAGAAGCAGCATTGGCAAGGATAGCTAAGACCACTACATGAGCTTAAATATTAACCACTATGGCTTCCTGAGAGCCAATTCATCCTGTGTCTGACTGTACACAATCGTTTCATTTTCAAAGTTGTGTGCTGCCATTTTTATATGACAATTATTTCTTATGGGTTACTACCAGACAGATTGCACCTCCAGTGCTTATGACATTTGATGCCAATTGACTCCACTTGTCAGAAAAAGCAAATCATGCTCCCCTTCTTCTGCTTTGCATCAGTGTCTGGCTTAATGTACCACACATCTCAAGTTACTGCTCTTACTGTAATCTGCTGCAGTCACCCACATATATACATCAGTGTTTACTCCTAACATTTGGGTCAAATTATCACCCTTTTCCCTTTCAGCATAACCCACTGTGCTCATCACACTGGTCCAAAACACCTCTGGACAGTGTCAGGACAAACACTATCCTTTACTGCTCACTTCATTACTCTGTCAGATACACTTCATTTTTGTATAGGCTAACCATTGAGTAATGGAAATATTCATTTATAAAGAACGAAATGGATTTACAAAAGAAAATAGTTAATACAAACACTATTTGTAAAACACTACCCCTCAGTCTACAGTAGTAATTGCCTTAAAACATCAGTGGCAGTCTAAATATTCTTACAGACCTTTATAATATCATGACTTCATTGACTATAGATAAATTCTTTATACTTACAAATTAGGATTGCAGCTAAACAAAAGAGCAACACTTTTGCAAACAAATTTTTTTGCGATGAAGAAAGGAGAATTATGCTTGACCCACTCAGGGTGTTCAGCTTCATTATAGCATCAGAAGGAAGATTGACCACCCTTGATCAAATGCCTAACTTTGCATAAGTGAGATAAACCCATTTTAAAACCTGCACATATAAGCAGTAACTTCCATTTGTGGCCACCAAAATAATTGCTTAGTTTCAACATGTTATTACAGTTTCTTATTAAATTGCCTAAAATAATTATGTTTTTCAGGCATTGTTTTGTCCCAAGTGACCCTCATTAAATTCAGTAACAGATTTACTCTTGACTCATAAGGGAGCAGAGTTAGACCTATACAGCATGGATACTATTTTCTTTGTCTAATACTTCTTTACAGAATACACTAGAGAGAGGAAGGGAGTCTTCCTTTTCAGACAATGAAAATACATGGGTTTAATTCCTATTTGAAGTATATCCAGTACTATCCCCATGATATTCAGCAAATTCCATAAACATGACTAAAGAATAAATACGGCCTCATACATCTGCAAACAGCAATGCATTGAGACAAAAGTCTGTACAGTTCACAGCTTCTATATTTTTATTTTTTAATCCATTGACCTTGGTAGTAACACTAGCACAAAGCAGATGTGGCAAAGCTGGCATTAAAGCTTGTTACCTGTCAGAACCCCAGACTAACACTGAGCTGTAAGACTTTTTCTTCACAAACTTCATCAGTAGCATAAGCCAGTGAATATAATACCACCTGAAATAGATCTCTCGGCAACAATTACTTCCTATAAACAAGTCCATTACTGATCTCTGGTATTAACATTAGGGGATCATTTGGAGAATGTTAGCTACAAGAAAACAGAAACTGTATTTTTCTAAGTTGAGATATAATGAAGTGAATTATTAGAACAAAGAGATAAACAACACTCCTAGTGCAACTTCACTCTGTCAGCATCCACAAGGAAATATAGGGATGACTCTAAAGTAGCTCATTAAACAGTTGGAAAGATTTTGCTCCAGTCTAATAATTCTTCCTCAAAGTCCTACTCATGGAGATATAAGAATTTGGTGCCAGGGTGGTCTGCCTAACAAAAAGATAACAAAACAGACTTGAAAAACAAAAGGAAATAAACATATCTTTTTCAGATGCTATTTAATGAAAACCTTTAAATAGTCTTTGAGGATGTTTGAAAGTAAGCACACAATTTTACAGATTATTTAATTATATTTATCTGAAAAAATATTTTAATGTGCCTTAATTTTAGAGAGAATTAAACAAGAAGAATCTAACATCCACTAATCCACACTCAGTCCAGTAGTTTCAGTAACCACCAGCTCCACAATTTGTATAAACAAGTATATAGGAAATACTGAAACACATAATTGATACAAGCATACACATTAAGTATTTCACAGGCCCTATCTACCATAGATCTGGGGAAAGCAATTCCTCAGGTACTTATTCAAGTTTTTTCACATATAAGCAACTTTGTTCATTTGCTCCACTGTTAGTTGTTCTTGAGACTGGATTTATTCACAGAAACATTGAGCATAAAACTTTTCATAGGTGGCACCCATGAAGACCCAAGGTTCACATGAAAACCTGTTCTGTGCATGTGTGATAAACTTCCCTCCATTTATTCACCTGCTTTTTAAAAGTTTGCTGCTGAAAAATTAAACAGAAGCAATAATGTATGAGTTAAGTGACTAGTCACACACCATGAAAATTCAAAATGAACAGCTCCCAAACAACCTAATCATGCAAATGTATTGGCTGAGCAGTCTGGCAAGTGCCTCTATAGATACCTAGAAATCAATAGCCATTTCCAAACAAAAAAGTTGAAACTGAACTGATAGTATAACTATTTTGAGCAGATCAACTATTTCTAATTGTAAGAACACAAATCAACAAGAGATGCAAACCCTATGTAAACAACAATTAACCAGTAAGACCAACTTACATTCAGTTTGGTTCTAATGCAAAAAGCGCTCTGCCTCCTTAGAGGTCATATATTCTGCTGTAAGTTAACTTATGTCTTTTCTTATTGCTGCTTTCAAGTTTGGTTTGCCTTTTTTTTTTTTTGTATTTTTGTTTCGGAATCCTTTTCTTTAGATGCAATGAATTATTTGCACGCTTTACTAACAACATCCATAAACTGCATATATAGTACTTCATACTGCATATAGTGCACTTCAAATAAAGAAGCCAGCTCCAGGTAGCCCATCTTTTCTGCCATCACAGGTGAACAGACTGCAGCAACATCACACAGACAGCTGGGTAGGACAGTAGGACCAGATGTGGTGCCTAAGGGATATGGCAGTCTCAACAATTACATCATTGCAACATCATAAAGCAAGTAGTTGGAAAGGTACTCTTGTTTATCTTGCTCTAATTTTTAAGACATTTGAGAAGTCATTTCCACTTGCTTTCTTCTTCAATATGAGATTTTTTCCTCACCTTTAGTAGTTTGTTCATTCTTACATAAAGACGAAGACGACCTCAGTTTGCCTCTGCTCCATCCCAAGGGAGATAACCCAAGAAGAGAGAGGACAGCCATCACTAGTTCAAACACCACAAGGTGCTCACATTACACAACTCAAAGCTAGATGTTCTTTCCTTCATAATTTTCTTTTTTTAAAAAAACTGCTCACACTTCAGCAGTCCCATAAAAATGTATTTTTACAGTTGTGTCACAATCAGATACAATTTTCAGTAGAAGCCAAAATACAAGTGCAGGCCTTCAAAAAACTTTATTCCCAAATTCCATTTTCTGAGATCCACAGACAGCCTTCACTGCCCCTAAAGAATTCAGTTTTATGTTTAAAAATGTATTCAGCTATCCATCTTTCTGAGAAGTAAATCTTTCATCTGACAAATAGCTTTACAAAAAAACCTGACATCTTATTTTCTTCCACTGTATTTGTAGGTACCTACTGCAGTTAAAGTACGAAAAAACTCCACACAAATCACATTTCCTAAAAGCAAACATTATGATGCTCGGGAACTTTATCTGGACATTGTTACAGAGCAGAATTTATCAAAAGAGCTATGTCTGGGGGGGAAAAAATTGACTCTAGGAACAAAACAAACAAGCAAAAAGGAAAAGTGTTTCACTTGTGAAGGGAAAGCCAGTGGGTAAGGGGGAGGGAGCAAGAAACAACCAGGACTCACTGAGTTACAGTGGAAAAGCTGGGAAGAGACTTAGTGCAGGATCTGGTAATTTGGTCTGCAAATGACTCCAGAAGCCTCCTACTTAGACTATAAAATCTATTATGTTGCCCCTTCCTGAGGAGAAGCATTCATACCTGGTGACCTCTCTTTTTTCTGCTTCTGGTATTTTGCCTTTCATCTCGGAGCCTCTTGGTGCTTGTCTTGCTTTTTCAAAGAAAATGTTTCTTATAGGTCTATTCTGGGTCGAGTTTTTTTAGGGTTTTTTCCCACCGTGTTAAACATAGTTTATTTTTTACAATTAATCCTCTAGTGCCCAACTAATGCAATCTATGTGCTATAACTTATTAATTCCTTGCTTTAGGCTTCACCTGTTGAGAGAAAATAGAAGAAAATCTGCTTTCTTAGTAAACAGATTGGATGATATAGTAGAAGCAAAAAAAAGTGGAGACTGATGTTGCATGCTGCTACTATGTGTTCTCTGATAGATAATTGTTCAAAAAACTTCCCTGGGAGTCCAGGACCCTGAAGCTCTGGATAAGTGTCAGACTAAGAGTTTCTCATTTCTATGCTTTAGTCTCAGTTATCCATAGAACATAATGATGGCATTTTCCTCCACACCCTTCAACTTGTTACTGGTGTGAGAAGGAGTAACTACTACTCCCAAAGAGAAAGTTTATAGTTTGATAGTGTTAAAGCCTCTTGCCAAATACAGAGATACTGCTCCTTCTCAGCATTTGCCTGCTGTAATAGCATATGGCTGAACTGTAGCAGAATTATCCAAGGATGATTTAGTTTCCCCTAGCAGATCATGGCAGCACATAGTCAAGTACCTCATTCTTTTATGTTTCCCATGCTGCCCGTGTTGGAATACAGACCTGCATTACATTTGTGTAACTTAACAGGTTGCCAATAGCACCACTGCTACTGCAAACACTATTTTTCAGGCAGAATAGTAATTTTTTATGGGTATACCATTCTCCTCCTCAAAGTTACTTGCTGATACATTAAGTGCCAATCACACATCATCAGCATAAGCATTACTTGGACTGCTCTAGCTTAGGCTGATGACACTGCAGAGTCCCAGAATGAAATCAGCTATTTTATTTCCTTTACAATTTATTCTTATTCTATTATTTCTGATTTTTAAACTCTTTTTAATCAGTTTCTATGGTGGGCAGTACACTTCGAGATGTAAATTATTTTAAAACCCAAATATAGACAAGAAAAAGGGGAAAAAGGGAAAGGTGTCATATTAAATGCTTTCCTATCTCAATCACTACTTAATACTGGCACAGTTTTACGTGAAAAACACTGGTTGCTGAAGTCAGAGAATATAAAACTTGTAAAGGAAATACTAGTCTTAATTAAAATATTGAAGAAAGGATGAGATATCCTTCCTAATACTTGGCAAAAGAATACAGTAAAGAATTAGAACACAAAGACTTGGATTGGAAGGAACCCCAGAAATCTTCTAGTTCTAACTAGATCTAGTTTTAATACCCATGGAAGATTTTTCCAAACAGTCTACACAGACAAGCATAGCAGTTTGCTTTTTATGTCAACTCTGTAGTTTCACTTCAAGATGCCTGAGATCACTGCCAAATACATCTGGATTCTACAGAACTTTCAATCAAATCAAATTTACATTACAAAGAAGCCCTTATGCCACATTCTAGGACTGAACAAATTCACTTCAAAAAAAATGCAATTGAACATTAATAACTCAAGCTGAACAAATAATTTTGGTTTATAGTTAGAAATCTGCAGTTCTTCTCCAGTTCTCATACAAGTAGGGATTGATTTTCACAACCCCAGGATTGTACTAAACAAAAATATGCAGGTCCCAGTCTCCAATGAAATAAAGGACAAAGCAAAAGATGCATCCTGGTGAAAAAATTAATCTGACTGCAGCTCAGGTAGAAGGGAAACGAACTCTGAGCATGTGATGAATCAGTGTTAATCTGGCTGCTTGCCAGTATAGTTGAAAACTTTAATCCAAAATTTTTGGAAAGAGCTGCCTAATTTAGAAACCAATTTTTTTTAATCTGAGCTACATGCTCATTTTAACAGCTATCATGTTTGGGTCATCACGAAGCACCATGCTATTATGTAATTAACATAAGTCAAGAGAAACCCAAGATGGAAAAATTAAACTTCTTAATCCCAGAGTTATGTTATTCGGGAACTGGAACTTCAGATGTAAGGATTTACATCTGCTCTGTGCAAATATCTGCTCACCTCTACAACCCAAATAACTCATATGCACAGCTGAGAAATACACAAAGAGGTGTGTATATTTACATTCATACATTTTTCTGTGGAAAGAATTCAAAATATTAAGAATTTTTATCATTAGTCATCTGTAGAAACATCATCTATTACAAACTTTACTGAATGAATTATAAGAGACTTTACTATTCAAATAAAAGGGAGAGACAACACATGTAAACCAATGATACCTGCAATTTACTATTTCTTCATGCACAAGAATCACTTCTAGATCTTGAGTTTAAAATCTGTAGCTACAGTGCACCAGAATATTTAAACAGTTGTTTAACACCATGGATATCAGTAAGGCTGTAAACTTCAAAGGTGCTTCACAGGCTTAATACAAAGCAAGTCTTGAAGGATATGATCTTATACCACTTTTTTATTAGTACAACTAAGAGATTGTAAGAATATAGGTCAACTGTTTAAGATCACCTAATGAATTTAATCATACATAGCATTTATAATCCATCTTATTTACTTACCACCTCCTGAGATGGCTTATGATTTGAAATGATTGACAGAGTTGATTTTTTTCCACTTCTCTGCTCAGATTTTCCTCTATTATTTTTACAATATTGTCTAAGCAATGCTATCATCAGGCATCTCATCAGCAATGAGTCAAAATTTCAGCACTGTTAATAGGAATATTACAGACCTTCCTTAATACTACCTTAAGCATAACTGACATGCTAAAAGAATTAGTATTAAATCTCTATGATTAGTATCACAAAGTCTTCTGTACTTTTCTGTTAATTATAGACATAAGTTTGCTGCCTGAGCAGTGCTGTGAACATTAAGAAAATCCCAGTGTTGCCAAGTAGAACTTTTAAGGAAATTTGCTTCTCAGCTTGCTGCAGTGTAACTTTGTTCTGATTGAGTCTTAGAGCAAAATAAGCTCAGCATTCGTACAAGTACCCCACGCAACTTCAGAGACACAGTGAGCATCAGGCATACTGGTACCCTGTTTTTTCCTCACACTTTCCTTCCTGCTTGCCTCTTATGATTGAGAATATATACTAACTTCACAGTATTACTGCAGTCAGGGAAGAACGTACAAAAATGCATCCCTCTCATGAGAAGGAATTGAGGGATGGCTGTGGAGTCTCTGGGAACTAGAAAAATCAACACAGCACGAAACACTGAAGAATCTAATAAAATACCCTGGTTGTGTTCCCCTCATTTCCTGTTAGCTACATGTTACTGAAAATATTTTAAAAGACCAATCAATACAGGCAATGTGCACATCCATTTGCACTGGTAGAATTCCAAACATATAATGCCATATAATTTAGCATATGTATTTTAAACACAGGTTTTCTACCTTTCACTATTCTAATTCATATGTCTCATCCCACAGGATGAGATACAGATAACCTGTGCTATGGTTTAACACCTGAAAAGACACTTGGGCATTTTCACTAGAATGTGTGGAGGAGGAAAAAACCAGCCCCACCAAACAAGCAAAGACATTGTGCATTAGCTCTACACCAACTCACCTCCTGTTCTCTCTGTCAGTGAAGAGGAGGGAAACCAGCAGAGCTTTACAGATGATTCCCATCTTCTCCCACACATCACCCCAGACAGGAACTTACCAGACACTCAGGACTAATACTCAAACTTTCCTGTAGAAAAGCCTAACATGTTCCACTGCCTCCACTTCCACATCTCAGGTAAGAGCCATTAGGAAAAAACAAAGATGTCAAGAGCACACTGGACCGTAGGGTGCTAACTGGGTCAATAGGGATTGCACATGGATTGCAACACAAGCGTGAGGTTCATTTGTCATGAATGTGAAGGAATATTTGTCTTGTTTTTTCCACCTGTGTTCGATTAAAAATTTAAGACTTGAGAGGCCTAGAAAGCCACAAGCAATCTCACCAAGGCCATATGCATTTCCTTGTAGATAAAACTTACCTTTGTGACAGCTGACTTCAGGGAATTTTGTTATTACAAGGGAAAAAAAGCTGCTGAGAAACAAGAATACAGCAGGAACAACTTAGGATAAACACTGTGAATAGCAAAAAAACTCCCAAGATATTCCATAACATGTAACAATCCTGTAGAAAACAAAACAGAGACAGCAACATCTGTGCTATGCGATGCTGGTGTTGGAACCCACAGAGAGGGATTTACAGTCCAAAATGTACTAAGAAGTGATTTGGTGAATCTGTTTGTGTACACAAATACCCACGATACCAAAGTCCTAGGGTTTTGTGTACTCTACATGCAACAGAGTTAAAACCCTTTATTTCCAGCTAGTACTTGAAAAATTAAGACTGTCATTTGGTTAATACTCATTTAAAGTTACAAAACTATTGCCAGCAAAAGCAATTTATCAGAACACTTGCCAAGCTATTTGGCTGATTGTTTTTGGCATGGGGCTGCTGCAGCCTGAGTCATTCACATCTGTTAAAATGAAGACTCTCATTCACAAAACATTGCTCTATTGAAGCAAAGGAGCATTCTGCTTTGTTTTTCACACTGTATTTCTGTGTTATTTCTGTGACATCTAGGACAATTGAAATTAGAGCCTTAGATCACAAACTCCGAGACATCTATGAATAGAGTGATGCAGCACAAATATTTCCAGAGCATACCTGATACTTATACTTTTCATTCAGTTCTGAAAGACATGGCCTGCTAATCTCAACAGCATTAATGACAGAAACAGAGCATGCACATACCCAGAATCTTTGTATTATTCTGTTAGAAAAGAAGCAGCTCTGAATCTGAGACTGAAAATTAAGTATGACCTCCACATTCTCAGACGGTTCAGTCAGATAAAGGACAGTTTCTGTCAGTCTCAATTTGTGTCAAATCCTCACTCAGCAAAACTTTCTGCTTTTGTTATCAGTACAGAGCTTCTTGGGAATTTTAGATTCTTAAAAAAAAATCTAACTTGGCCCACAGTCCTGATGAAAGCATTCTTAAGTGTACAAACACAGATTTCATTAATAGAACATGCTTATCAGATATCAAGGAAAGTGATAATACTAGCACATGAAGAACTATTAATCCATCAGCTATACTTCATAGCATTTTTCATTACAACTTTCTTGTATACTTCCAGCCATCTCAAATGTTCTTGGAATTTTTGGTGGCTTTCACTTGAACATAGATGCTTAAATCACTGAAGCTTGGGTCTTCTCTCCGCTGAGATGATGAAAGTAACTTCTTGAATAAATGCTAGACTAAAAACCCAGAGGTTTAAGATTTAAAAAGCAAGTTTCAGCCTCTGCCCATTATGCCAAGTTCTCCAAAAATGCATAACACCAAGTGGTACTAGTTTAGAGTGCATGCTCTCAGGGCTAATAGATTTTTCATATTGGACTTCATTGTCAGTTCACAGTAAATTTTTGTGCTCTGGCACATGAAGGCTCCCACAGTTTTCCTCCATCTCTCAAAGGTTAAACACTGTCCACCGACTCTGCAGTCTGATCCCCTTCAAGGTACAGCACTTCTTACTACATAAATCCAAAGTCTTTTACCTCTCTCAAGCCACAGCATAAAGTCAGTTTGCTGATTTGAAAGGCAGCCAGTGTGGGCCAATACCCATTTTCATCACACTACAGCTTCACCAACTACACAAAGAGTGAGGAGGCATATCTTCTAGCCTAAGAAAACAGAGAGAAGTTTAATTGCCTAATTGCTGTTTGAAGACTTAGAACCAAGAGAAATTATGATTAGCCTGTTTTCAGAAGGCACTTCCAAGACACAATATTCCATCCTTTGGCATATGCTTATTTCAAGTATATGAAAGTAAGAAAAGTTTATCCACACAGCTTGTGCTATTCTAGCTACTGCCTTTTGAGATGTCACCTCTTGTAGTGACCCTAACCCAAAGCCTGTTGTACGTCAAGGAGTTTGAGGTTCAGCTCGCAGCCAACCTTGGTGCTGTGTCATCCACAGCTTGGCCACCAGGCCTGGGCTGGGCCCTTGGCTGCAGGATGAGTTCAGTCAGATAACTGGAGTAGAGGGAGCCTGTAGGCAGCTCCCACTCAGCATCAGCAACTACCACTGCTTGGCCTTGCATTTATCCAGAACTCCACTGACAACTTCATCTGAACATCATTTTTCTTTGTCAGTAGAAATAATCGCTTTCTTTACAGCCATTTTGAAAATTAAGCCTTTCAATCACCTCAAGAAAAGCTAAAAAAATTTAGAAATTTGTATTTTTAGCATCTATATGAAGATCCCTGTCAGCTAGTAACACAGAAATTCTCTAAGTGAAATCACAGCCTATGTCATGTGCAGCTCACTGGGTAGATGATCTGTGGAACCTTAAGAGCACAATCTGCCATTTACTTCTGTTTGGAAAAAGTCTTCAGATTTCATCTTTTAGGTAAAAGGAAGAGGCCAGCTATCCCAGAGCCTGCAAAAGCCCCTCTCACCCACAGTCAGCACACAATGCAGAGCCACTTTCTGCTCTACATTCTGTTCAGTAGCGGCCAACAGAGGAGCATTGGCTTTCCAATAAGCTTTCTGACAAAGAATGCAATTTCAAATGCAGAATTTGATGTGAAAGCTGTTTGGAGCAAATATTAGTCATGCAGCACCACTACAAATTTATTCTTATGTATTTCCACAGAAATGATAAAGCTCTTGAAGCTCTGAATTTTATTCCAGTAATATTAGACTGTTAAAGATAGCACTGCATAATTCAGAAGTAAAAGTGAATGTGCTGTAGAAAAGAAATTGCATCATAGGGGCTTAATACATGAGAAGTCAGCATTATCTGGATCTTCCTAATCATAATTTCAGTTGTTAAAGCACCAGGGACTCCATCAGTCTAGACACTACATTCTGATTCAATTACAAGATGCATTAAAAATTGGTGGTTTACAGCATCCATTAGACTTGTTATTACCCTTGTGCCACACTCAATTGACCAAAGGCAAAAAAACTTTCTCCTATGGGAGGTGACACCAAAAAAGCATATTCAGTGAAATGCATTAATAAGTACCTCCCAAAAGAAGTTTCAGTTCATTTCTTCCAGAGATGAGTATTCCTGCAAAATGCAGAATAAACATCATGCCTCATTACCCCTTTATATTGTACAGACCCCACATATATATATATGTGTAACACTGATTAATGGAAATAAATTACAACATTCTGTGACTCAGAATAAATGACTCCAAACCTTAGCAGGACTGATAACAGCAACAACAACTTGAATAAAACATATTAGCAGGAGACTCATCCAAGCCTCATTCATAATATCCAGCATCTCATTTTTCTCTTTATCTTGCACCTCAAAAGCCATAAAAATACAGCACTGCCATTCTTAGCACTCCAACTGATGGCAATAGCCATGAGAAGATGTTTGACTTCGGTCAGGCTGACGAGATACTCTTTGCTGTTATACTGAATGTGAGACATCTGCTTTGCAGCTCACAATTTAGCTGTCAATTTAGCCCCAGTCTACAATAAAACACTTTTCCATTTTCCAAAAGTCAAAAAAAACCCCAACCAAGTCCGTTCCCAGACTCTGTATAGAATTTTTCAGACATCTGCAATCTTTATCTACCAGCAACTGCTGTATTAAAGCCACTCTACTTAGTATTCAGAGTATGACTGATCTCCAAATTAGATTTTTAAGCACTTTTAGAGTAATTCAGCCACAAGGTTAATTTTTTTTTTTAAACAATCATAAGTCATGACTTTTCATATCAGTATATTTATTACCAAATTAACACCTTTATCAAGTAATTGCATTATTCTGGGTTTCAGATGTAAGTAAGAAGGAGGAACAATAAATTTTCCCCATCTTCTAAGTATTTGACATGAAAAATAACTCTCATATAAGATGAAAAAATGTTATTTTTGTATATTAGTAAGAAAGAGATGCATATGTTTTAACTTGAAAATCTTGTTAATGAATTGGGAGAAATCATATTAAATTCTGTTACAGGAAAATGTTTTATTTGAAAACTGAACTAAGGAATAAGAAATGAAATTACTGACAAAAAAGAGTTATTCTCACCAACATAGCACCTTTTTGTGCAGTTTCCTTTTGGGGTAATGGGATCTTTTCAGCCAAAGAATTCTCACTATTCTATGAACACACAATAAATTTACTCACAATTCATGCCAATGACATAATGCCTTTTTACTCTTTTGCAGCAGCTGTAGATCCCTCCATTCCTTTACATTCCTATGCTTTAGAACATAAATTTCCTACAAAAGCCATTCTTATTCATGAAATACGAACCATTTCATTCCAGAGCTAAACACGCTCCAGCTCCAACTGCCTGTCATTCAGAGGCAGCCAAGGCTTGCTCTCTCCCAGCTCTCTCCCCCTGCCTGTCCCACTGGCGCGCTCCGCTCGTTTCGCAGCACCGCGAGCCCACGCGGCCCCGGCCATCTGCTTCCCTGCTGTAGTGAACGCCTCACAGACTTGTTAGACAGAACACGAGATTTCCTCTCCAGTTTGCTCAGAAAAGAAAATGTCTGGCTGATAAATGCTGCCTGTTTGACAACACTGAACGTTATTTACAAACTGTGGCTCCCTTTAATCAACACACTTGTCCCTGATTCCAAGATGTGATCGTGGCTCATTTTAAGTCTGCGACAAAATTCTTCTTGAAATAGATTGAACTGAGTGAGTGTAGGCCCCACTCTTAGAGCAAGCTCCACTCAAATGCAGTCCTGTGCCCATGACAGATCCCCACCAGCAACAACACAGTTCTGTGCAAGTTTTTGGAGTAACTGGTATGATGCTCACACCCGAAAAAGGACATCAGTGAATAATTCCTCCATACTGATACATAAGATGAATGCCAGACAAACACATCTTTCCCTCTGCAGTTTATACCAAGGCAAATACCTGTCATATCATAGGAAGAGAGAGTAAAGAACCATCCTCTTCTAATGTCAGTGATTCTATGCTGGCTTGCAGTAACCACCTCACTTCTTACCTTGGTAGATCCTCTGTGAAATCTGATGAGGCACTCTTTTTACCTGATGATTGAAAATATTAAAAAAAAAATCTTTCAAGCATGGAGTTTGTGGGAGTTTTTGTTTTCTGGTTTTGGTGAGATTGCTGGGGTTTGATGTTTGGTTTTGAAGGAAGAGTAGGTTTTGAGTGAGGTACAACTTTGAAAAAGTATTTTTTCCATAACATCTTTTAAGTATTTCATATTAGCACTAGTCACCAAAGGGTTGAGTTTTGTAACAAATCATTGTGTGCCACCAACCTTCTCCTTTCCCAATGCAATTTTTGTGACATCCAACAGCCAATGCCAACTCACTATTCTTTTATGTCATTATTTTACTGCTAGAATAAAAAAGCCCAGAATCAAATTAGAGGCAAAATGAGACTTGAAACAGGAAAGCTGAAAATGACAAACCAACCAACCATTTATTTATTGCATCCGTCACATACTAAGAATATAAAATAATATTACACTTCACATGCCTGAAGATGGCACAGAGTCATTGGCTCAATAAAGCAATAATGAAGCATCAAGACCAATGCAAAAGGAATTCAGAAAAGGACATGAACTCACTGCCAGTGACCCAGTGCATCGAGTGACCAAGACAAGCCCCAAGATTGGCAGCCCTTGGGCTTTTTTTCTCATTATGTGATTTATCAGCTTTTAAACACTGTAGCTTCTGCCATGCAAGGTGGAATAGACAATCACAGGGTTTCCTGTTGGCTTTTAAATCTATTATTCCCACAGTGGTGTGGTATCCAACAGCAAGAAATCAGAAGTAACAAGCCCTTATTACTCATTATCCTGATGGTGTGTGCCAAATCTGCAGCTGGACTCGTGGCTCTGCAGAGCTGAAACACACAACTGCAAAGCTCATCTGATACTCTACAAGTGCTCTTGCTCAGGTCACCCTAGACATCAAAAGTCATATTCATAAGCAGAGCAGATACATATAAACCAAACTCAGTAGCAAAATTAAAGTTCTCTTCAGAAAAAAAACACAAATAAAAGGAGCTAAAGTTCACATTGACTGCAGTGCCAGGTACATCTTTGGGCATTTGGGATGTCTCATGCAAAATGACTGAAAGAAGATGGGATCATTGGACAAGAGTGTATAAACTTTCAGTTGCCTCTAACACTTACATTTTTATATTTCCCCATTAGAACACTCTTAGTTAAGTTGTAGTAACTTTCCTATTATCTCATAATGGGGATGACTGTGGCTATAACCTTCCATTTATTAGTCAGAGCTACACCTTACAGGAAAGGATCTCATTCTCCAGTAACAGCCCTCTTTGTGGCAATGTCCAGCTGTGTGAGTGGATGATGACTCCCTGATGTGATGGATGAAGTTTGGTAGTTCTTTCAAACTCACCTGGGATTCATGTAAATATGCAAATACACACTGGGATAAGATCCCAGTCCTAAATTTCTTGGCATGGAAACAATCTTAGGGCCAAATCGCACAGCACTCACACAGGAAACACGTGAAGTCTATGAATAGTGAAAACATGACTGATAAGACAAAAAAAGAGAAACCACATCTGTGAAACAAGAGAAAAGTAGGCAGAGTTAGGGTTTTTTAAGATGTCATAGAACTTGTGATTTCTCTTCCATTCTCTTTGTAGAATTGTGCTTATGTTAAACTTTTGGTAAGTGTTATCAATATTGTCTTCCAAAAACAGTTCCTCAAAATATTTAAAATGCACTAGCCTGCATTGCTTTCAGTTCCAGCAGTATGTTGATTTAAAATCCAGACCTCAGAACCTGGTGATAAGGAACTCTTATCTAATTAGAATTATACCACTTCATTATTCCACAGTACAGAAATGTACTGAGCTTTCCATGCTCAGATTTAACTGTTCCAACGCAGAGTGCATTTATCTGCCTGGCTGTGAAATGGAACTGTTTAGCAGAGGCCCAAGAGCCTATAAAGCTTTGTGGCCATTTAGAACACATACATGTTTATGACCTTTGAAATCCAGCTTCCTGATTTATTCAAATGCTCACACAATTGTTCTCTGAAGTTCCTGGATATCTTTGCATCCCCTTTAACAAGAATTCAATTGAGTCCAGATGCACAAAACCTAAACAAGTCTAGGAATTTCACAGTAAAACATTTGCCTAGAAAATGTTGTTTACTGAAAAGTAAAGCTTTTTTTGTAATAATGTGTTAATTTTGGTAAGAATTGGTGAATAACTGGTGAAAATTCCAAGGAAAATTATTCTTCCTGTCAAGAGGCATTCTATAATGGCCAAGCACTGTGGGACATAAAAAAACCTTATTAGTCTGAGTCAAACTCTAAATTTTACTGTCTTAAATTCTTGGTTCATGCCAAAGCAGTGTTGATGTTAGAGTTTGTTCTACAAGGCTTGTTTCTGACCAGTCACAATTTAAAAATAAATAAATAAATAAATAAAATCACAGAATCCTGGAAATGAAGTCCAGAAGGAGAGTTAAAATTTATTGCTAAAATCAAATTGTTTCTTATACCTTTCTTTTCATACGGCATAATAGAGATGGCTGACATAGCAAGACCATCCACATGTCCTTCAATAAACTCCACAGATGCACATCCTCAGACACGACTTTTCATCTTTTATATCCTACTTTCCAAGCATAGAATCACACTAATATATTAAAATAATATTTCTTACTGCCTAGCCACTACAATTTTATATGAGCATTTATTGTTGCAGCTTCTGTAACATAGCAATGATATTGGCATAACTAGAAGCTTATCTGTAGCAAGGGGCTCCCACAGCATCTTGTCTCTGTGTCTCTATTCATGTGTGTCTTCTAGTGGATCTCTTATTTTTAGAGTGAACTCTTAGTGACCCAAGAACTGAAACATAAGACTTGCTTGTGCTCACAGAACATCAGTTAACCTCAGCCTGAGTGACATCTAAGAAAAACAGATGTTGTACCAGGCAAAAAATAGAGGGAGAAAATTACAACAGAGGCTTTGAAACAGCAACCACAGAATGACAACAGAGACCACAGAACAACAACAGAGACCACAGAACTACAAAAACAAATCACAAAAGATTGATTCACGGTCACTATATGCACACAAGTTTAGGAGCTGGGTAAAACCTGCTTGGGGAGTACCAAAGAACAAACATCCATCATATGTAAAGCATAACACAAATAACAGATCTTCAATACAATGTCACTTACAAATCACCAGAGGAAAAGCAAGTGAGCAGACTGTTTCAGCAATTACACAAAAAGAAGCCAAAGAAGATGAAAAATCATGGGGTAAGAAACCATCATGGCATTTCCCTCAGCAAAGGGCTCCGTATGCTGACAATTGTAAAACCACCTCCTCTTACTTTCAAGAAGAATTAACTCGTGCAACCTAGGAGCTAAAGCAGCATGGGAATAAAGGGCAATGCCAAAAACTGTGATGACAAAGTTTGCATATATTTATTTATATTATCATTGTGAGTAAACTGTAATAACAAGATAATTTGGATATTGTTAGGACTGTGACTGGACTAGTAATAATCCTTTGATCAGATAGTTAACTCCATACTTAAGAATGAAGTCTTGCTTCAAGTACATTTCTTCAGTGTGCACAAATGGAGAGGGCATTTAACCTGGCATCCTGCCTTTGAAGGCTGGCTGTTAAATCAGGATGTGACTTCATTGTCCCACTACCACAATTTAGCTTTGTTAGTATTGATTTTGCTCATAACGAAGTGAAGCAACTGAAGCATTCTACCTCAGTAAAATATCCATGCTTATTTTTCTTTTTTGCAGATAAGAAAATTTCTACTTTTCTGAATGACAAAGCTTGTCCTCACCCCACCCCTCATTGTTGTACACACACACAAAATGCAACTCATTTGTATCAAGTTTGTCACAACTAGGTTTTCCCTTAACATTTTCTGTCAAGTTAAAACATCTCTTTGTGATCAACAAGCAGATTAACACATTTTCAAGTCTAAAACATTTAAAGGACAGGAAAGTTATTTTCCCATCTTGTATTATGAAAACAATAAAGAAACGCCATGTTCCTCCAATGCAATACTCCAGTTAAATTGCTCTACTGCCCTGGAGAAGAACCAAATTCAGAATTAACATTTCAACTAAACCACATTATTTTTGATGCTAGACAACAATCAATTTGATTTGTTCTGGAGCATCTCAGCTAAGCTGTCGCAACAGATCTTTAAAGAACACTAAGAATGAATTCAAGACAATACCTCTACTACTTTCACTTCTTACCACTGTAATTTAACCTAAGAATGATACATCACATCCACTTTGACAGACTATTTTGAACAGAACCAAGCCCTAGGTGGCCCAAACTGAAATTAAACCACAAGGAAGGACTGACTGTGAGCAGGGGAAGGAAGAAGAATTTGGGGGTAAAAAAAAGTAAATAAAGATCATTCTTTCCCTCCTCCTGTTTGTGATCATTTGTAATTCCATGTCCACAAAGAAATCCTACCTCCTTTCCACATCTTGTCTTTCTAAAATTCACAATATATTCTAGAAAAAATAGGTCTTATACAAAGCAGCCATAAGCATCCTGTTACTTCCTATGCTACTTGTGCTGCACAGTACTCTGAATACATGCACCAGCAGTTCAGGAATACAAGGTCTTTTGTGGCTTATCACTTAATTGGCAATTATAATCCTATAATTAACTACAGAAAAAAGCCTCTGGCAAAAAGCAGCTGAGTAATTCAAACATGAGATATAAAATTACCTGTAAAACCAGTGAACAGCAGCTTATCTGCAAATGCATAAATAAGCCCCACTGGAGAGTTAGTGCCACCAGCTCCTGTGCCCACTCAATCCTCTTGCCATCCAGAGGCCACATCAGTCTAAAAGTGACAGGAAATGGTTTCAATGCAGCCATCAATCTGATACTGGCTGGGACGGATTGTCAGCCTTCCTCACAGAAAGGGAGAAGGCTAAAAAAACCCTGACTCACCTTGCTGCTGTAAACAGCCTGATATATTGTCCTAGTTGACAATCGCTTATAGAAGTAGTGGTGCAATAAATGAGCTTATGAAAGTGTCACTCACAGCAAGATGTCAGCAAGGCAAAAGAGCCAAGCCTGACCAGCATCCGTCCTGCTGCACTTGACTAAATCCTTCACATCACACTGCACTGTTAATTACAGCAACACATGCATCTGCAGCCAACCTATCCTTTTTATAAGAGTAGCAGATGGGCCAAAACTGTGACCAACAGAAAATAAAATCTAATTGGATTGACTTCACCTTCCTTCTCTGATACTCAATACTTCTTCCCCCTATCTGCTCATCATCTAAACCCATCACTAAAATACTACTTCAGCCAGATGACAGCACAGTGGATTTTGCCATGTACTACAGGTTTCTTCACACAACCTGAGCCCAACCAGCACCCAACCAGCCTATCAGACCACTGAGAAAGCATTTAACATGAGATTACTTATTTAAATTCCCTTAGATGTTCATTTCACTATATTTGTATTTCTAAGCATTGAGCAGCAAATTCAGCAGGCGCTCAAAGAGACTCTAGCTACTGCAGCTAACTCCAGAAAGGCACCATTACTTCCATACGAATTCCCACCTTTTTAAAAGATGAGTTAAGCAAACCACACAGCCACCTCTCTGAAAGCTAGTTTGTATTATTCATGACCTTGTGTCTCACTTCTTAATTTTTTAAACCAAGGACTGTATACAAAGAAACAATTCAAATGAGTACAGACCTGCTCAGGGAGCAAGGCAAACTCTCCAGTGGTACGAGTTGGGAGCCCTCACTCTGAAATTCTGACATAATTGCCAGATGCGTAAGTCATTTTTCAGTGGACTGGAATCCAAGCATCTTTTTAATTAGAACCTATGCTAAGGGCTCCAGGGTCATTCCTATCCCATCACTCTCTTTCTCAAATACTAGAAAAAGCAGAAGCATCTCCAAACACATTTTGGTGTTTAGCACTCTTATATAGGATAAACAGTTTAAAACACTTGAAGAATTAAAGCTCATCCAGACACAGCTGCTTCTCACAGGAGGGCAGTGACAGGCTTGCAGCATCTCCAACCAATCCTTAGCTTCCTCCTTGAGCAGTGTCTAAAATTACTTATGTAATTTATCTCCACTTACAAACAGTCTCAAGATCAAATAAACCAAAACACGTCATTTCTGTTAACACAGCCAAAAAACATTTTGTTCAGTATTACTTGTCTCCTTTATTTTTCAAATACTAATTCAAGAAGGTGCTAAAGTCAGATTTCTTGTTCTTAAAGAAATAAATTTACTATATGCTGAAAATACAGGGTTTTGATGACTAGGATCTTCCTGGTCTCTATTGCTGGAATTCAGTGCTAATGTTGTGCAGGATCCTGCCTGCTCAGTTTTATACTGCTGGATGCATGAAGTTAAGTGAAAGACACAACAGGATTACCAAAGAGCTCAACAGAAGTGATAAACAACGACAAAAGCAAATGTCTCATGTTCACAGCTCCAAAGTAGGAAATTAATAGAAACCTGCTCCATGCACACCAAAGCACAGTCCTTCTCCAAAGACCAAGTCTGCAATTACAGTGAAAAATCTCAGCAAGCATGGGAGATTTGGATAAGATGAGAGGGTTTTGGGTTTTGTCAGTGCAAAACGAACATGCTGGGAAGACTCAAAAGACAAGTGACTGCAACAGACAGGTTATTATAAGTTTCTATCAAGTCAGAGACTGAATGAAGAGGACCCAACTTTATGAGCTTCTGCCCCATAGAAAGATGATAGTCATGTTTCCATTTATTGACTACTGTGAGTCCGAAACCTTTAGCTGAAATTAGAGGGACAGAAGCAAGATAGACAATTTAGTTATAAATCAAAGCACTTTTTAATAAATTTTTTTTCTTAATTTAATTCTGGAAGAAAATTAAAATTGACCTCTTCAGCAGTGTTAGGCATCCACTTAGAAACTGCCTGTATAAAAGCTGCCGTATAAAAATATTTTCTTAAGCTTCCAAAGAAAATAATTTTCTTTAATTTTTCTGAAAATGCAAGCTTTGGATCTATCTAAAAGACTTTTAAAATCTTTTAATTACAGATTTTTAAAATATGTTGTTTCCTTTAGAATATAAAACATGTCAAAAATATCTACTTCCTACCCAGCTCTATTATTTTCCCTGTATTTAGACCTTTTCACAGAATTCATCACACCTTGCAGTTTCCTCACATGCCACTTCACTGATCAGCTAGGTTAGAGTGCACTCTTCCACTTTTGAAAAAGTCCAAAATACCACCCATATAATCTCACCAGCTCCCAAAAGACAGTTGTATGGGACTCACAGTAAAGTCACAGAAAAAATTCCAGCTTACTGCATGAGACAGAACATCTAAAAGTGTTAGGGTTTGTGTTTCAAAGTGGCTTTTTTAACCCATAGCAACTTGGTGATAAAGCCTGCTGTCTCTGCAAAATCCAAAAACTTGAATCTCATAAAAATTTTAAACACAGATCACCTAGGTGTGTTTGAAGCTCACATAAACCAGTTCCTCTCAGTGTAACTCTGTCCAAATTCTGTTTTGTGCTGGATTAGCACATGCACAGTGATACATTGATTTCACCAGTGCCCTGCCAGAATCTCACAGGTATAACACAGAAACTGGGCTCTTCGTTGTCCTTCTTACAGTATCACAGTTGATGAAAAGAACATTTAGTTCTGTTCACCACAATGACCTTAGTGGCATAAGTCATCTTTTAAAATTCACTTTTCTCTTTACATTCAGACTGGCTGCTGTATTCAAAGACTGAAACTGCTTCGTTTGTTTTGACAAGTGAAGCTGCAAAGTGGACCTTTGAATCCATCACTCAAAGGATGCACTAGTGACAGCAGGAGAGGTCCCCGAGGCAGCCACCTCTCTAGCAACTGAAAAAGCAGCATCTGGATTTACAGAGCGGAGGCACTGTTATCTTCTCATACCATGATAGGAAACTTAATTCATCTCAAATGCAGGGATTCTGCCGGCTAGCTGCAGAGAAAGGAGGGTTCTCACTGCTCCCAGTGTATAACTAGAATTTTAAGAGCAGTTGAAAAGGGAGGATTTTTCTTCAGGGCACTGGCATTCAGTCATGGCAGGAAAGGTGCGTGCACTTACAAAAAGACTAAGAACGTCTGGCACTACTGGGCTACTACTTAGTCCTTAAGGCTAAGGACTTCTGGTATATTAAATCCTCCAATACCCATCCAACTCTGGTTACATGCTCAGGACCAACTGCTCAATTTACATTTGGAAGCAGCAGGGTTTCCCTTCTTTGATGTTCATAACGAGTTCCTGAGGATGCCAATAAATATATTATCTATATTGATACACTGCACAGGAGAGATGCCTTTCTTGATAACAAAGTAACCTAATTAAAACAAATGTACTGCTTAGTAGTAAGCTATGCTGTTTGATTAGATATTTCCTTTCTTTTATATTTATTTCTTTCCATGACAATAACTAAGTAACAGAACCAAAGCACACTAAGACCTCTCTACATTTCTTTTGCTCAATCTGAAAGATTTTAATCAAAAAATCCAGAAAAATTTTGTTTTATTTTGAATGATTAATTCTTTCCATCTTTTGTCATTTTTGTATATATAAATGAGAAAATGAGTAAAACTGGAATATTGAAAATGTTATGAGCATGCCAAAGTGAAAGGATTTACTCTAGGAAAAAGTCCCTTCATTTTTCCAGCCATAGGATTTTTTTTCTATTTCTATTTAATCCACAAAAATCACCTCAAATCACATCTTAAATCTTCTTCTAGTTGAAGGACTACACATGTAGCTATAGAAATCTCTTCTAACCACCAGAGACATAAGTTAAGAACCAAAGAAAATATTTCTATTCCCTTCACTTCAGGAAGTTTTACATTGTGCTCATATCGTTCAGTCACACCTCACCATCCCTTCAAGGCGGTTCCAGCTATGCCACCTTCTATTGATGCAGTTTCCTGGACATCATTTTACTTTCAACAGCATCATTGCGCAACAGTCTTTCCTTCACCACATGACATACAGCAGAAGCTAAGCACATCTTATTCACCATTCCCCCCCCTAAATTTGACTGGAGAGAAGGAAGCATGTTCCCTCACCTTTCAGACCTCGCCTTTATCCCTTGAAGCTAAGCCATGGTTCTTCCAGGACAAGTATGGCTCAAGCACACTGGAACTCTAGCCAAGAACAGGTGTAGGCTCCTTTTATGGCCCAGGCTAATGAGCACATTCACACTGACTTTCAGGAAGGGTCCAAACAGAAGGGAAAGAAATCCCACCTCCTTTTTCTGGAGGACAGGTTAATCCAACTGCAATTAGGCAAGAGGGACCATCGCAGCCCTCTACATCTGCAAGGCAGTTTGTCTCACCTTGTAGTCTCTCGCAATTTAAGACTCAAGGAGTTTGTGTGGACCCTTAAAAATCAGTGACCTTTCAGGACACCTCAAACACAAAAATTCCTTTCATTCACTGGAAGACCAGATGCCACAGGTGGAGAAGAGCAGAAGCAGAAAATGAAGCTCCACACTCACAGATGTTGTTATTTGTCAGTAGCACCCTAGACCTAGATTTCTATGTTTAGACTGGTAAGTAAATGAATAACAAAAGCAGTTAGTAAACCTACTTTTCAGTTCTGTTTTGCTTATTTCAGAAAGTATTTACTTGCTCCCTTCAGAGCAAGGTAAACTATACCAGGGAACAATAGGATGCATTTTGGTCTTGATTTAACCACAAATGCCATATAATTAAACAAAGGCTCAATGTTTACCTCAGAGCAAAAGGGCTTGACCAAAATATAACTTTTTCTCCTAGTGCTTTCCTCACATCTATAGAAAAGGAAGCTCTGTTCCCCTTCTGTCCAGTAACCTTTTCCTTTGTATGTTTTCCCCACCTGAGTGGTTCACAAAATGAAGTGTAATGACTACCACCTCGGCAGCAATCTGCAAGAGGCACCGAAACAAATCAAGTGCAGCAGTGCTCACTGGCTGACAGCTGTAATAAATTAAATCGCCTATCCCACTCCAATTCATTATGCCTTCCATGAAAAAAGCCTAGATGTAAAATGAGCTATTCAAAACACATTCTGCATTTCTATTAATCTAACAGAGTGAGTTGTTTTCTATGCAGTAAAGCCAACAACCCTTGCCTGCACACAGACAAAGCTGTAGCACCTGCCCAGGGAGAAAATAAAGGTAATGTAGGAAGGAGGAAGATGTCACTTTAGAGGGTAGACTTAAAAGCGACTAGTCTGCGAAAAATGTGTTTCATTTGTTTAGATATTTTCAGGTATCTGCCACATCATTTAGGTCCTAAATGAATCCAGTATCTTCTCAGTTTCGGCAGTGGAAATTATTCTTCATTTTTGCAGCATTCAAATTTCAGACTGTTGCTCACTGCCACCTGCTGGAGTTCAGGGAATTTTAAAGCTGGGAGAAAAACTGTGGGCACAGCAGTGGGGTTTTATGCATGCTTTTATTTACGAGATCCAACAACATTATGTCTTGTTACTGTTTCAAAAGTAGGGCTATTTTCAAATATGTTTTACCATTAACTCTTATGTAAAATCTTTGAACCTCTTGCCCCTGCAGAAGCTGAGTGAAGGTAATAGAAGGCAGAATATGAAAACTTAAGCCATACTTTAGTTATGATCAGGTGTCCAGATACATAAAGGGAGAATCAAATACTAAAATGTAACTTAACATAAATTCTATTTTCTGAGATAAGCAGAAAAATCTAACGCTTCTTTTAGTACAGCTGTGCATTTAGTCAATCTAGGGATAGCTACCCTCTAATACTGTGTCTGCTTAAGTCCAGCTTACAGAAAGCAGTAGGTCACAAGCTCAGTCCCTGAGCCTAAACTCATTTACAGAAGTCAAATGTTTAATTAATGCAGAAACTACAGAGAAAAAAATATCCAGAAATTCAATGATCAACACATAAAACGAGGCATTACTTACCTGGTATCATAGCAACAATGTATTTCCCACAAGTAGGATAGTAAATTAGACCAAGAAAAAGCAGACCTCATGTTAGAAGTAGTATAGTTACTTCAGTGTGGATTCTAAGTTGTTTAACCCTCTTGCCAACTCTGGTATCCAAAAAACACTGATAGCAGATCCCAAGGGTCATGAAATTCCAAATATTTAAAACTGTATTACCACTTTCTTGCAAGATTTGAGGAACTGTTTCAGCTTGTCTTTTCTTTTGTTGAATAAAGTGTTATTTGGAGGTAAGCGTTAAGGTTTTCCAGCACCTTGAGCATGGTTTTAAGGTATTACAGAAACATCCTTATCATGCATAATAGGGGATTGTGTCAGGCTCAAGTTCCAAACAGATGCTGAGCACTGCAAAGTTACTGCAGAAGTAAAGTGCAAACCTCTTGCATTACCTGCTGGGACATGTGTGGTTCAGTACACGGATGTTCACCAATGTGGATGCTCACAATGGCCTGAATGAGATGTACGAGATCTGAGAGTCAAAAATTCATCCAGACAGAAAGTCCTACCTACTTATGGGGAAGACCTAGGCCTGAATCCATCGGAGATTTGGATTGTGCGTGTGTGTACCCTTACTGACTTCACAGCCAGATCCCACTGCCAGGAGGCAGCTGAGCCAGTGAAAGGGCTTTACTGCCTGCCAGCATGACAAAGCCTCAGCCACAGCCTTGCATGTAAGGTCAGCTTGATGTACAGCTCTTTTAGCACATAGCCCAGGAAAACACTAAGCATTTGGAGTCTGGCCCCTTGCTTCCAGAGCAGTCAGTAAGTTTATGCATATTAAACTCTTCTAGGTCTTGCCTTACATGTTTCCTTTTCCTAGATTTTCAGTCTTCTCTCCCTATCTTACTACACAGTGTAACAGACACCGATCTTCTCTACGAGCTGCCAAAACTGACAGCAGCATGGGCACAAAACTTGGCCTTTCCCCACAGCTGTTTATTTTATTCCCTCCAACACCCTGACCAACATTCACCATTGCAGAGAAATCACCAGAACATGAGGGAGTTCAGGAGTTTCTACTAATCATTCAACAGCATTTTGCTCTAGTCCACTCTTCCTGCTGTCTGTGAGGAAAGGAGCATTTGTCCTTAGAGAAACTAAAGGTGAAGCATTTTGCTCCTGTTACAGGGCAACAGCTTCCTAAATCCCAGTCACTTCCACTGCAGCACACTGTTTCCAACAAAGATAATACTCTCTAGAACAGTACACATCTTGTAGCAGTGTCCAGGAGTCATGGCCAATCACCCATTGCTCCAGACACTGCTGCACAGACTAGGAGCCTGACCTATTTCTGCTTCCAGGAGATTCCCACAACATTCATCCCTTTCTTAGAACCAGTGGCCATTTCACTGCAAGGTAGATGACACATTCTCCAGTCTGCTTTTATTCCAGCCTATATAAAAGGAGATAATATGGTTTCATGGGTTTCCAAAACTGCAATCTTGTGACCTCAAAAACCCTAATGGTCACCAGAGTGGAAACAGAAAGCTGAACTTCTCTACTGCCTGCCTCTCTCTAAATTGCTAGGACACAAGTACAGCAAAGTGAGTACCACAACTGAAATGAGAGATGATAAATAATGAATGAAAAATTTAATATATATTTTAAGTTAACTGTGTATTGCTGTGACAGGGCCCGAGATCAATGAAGAATAGTCTTGAGCCCAAAACTATACAAACATAAAATAAAGCAACAGCTACAGGTCTGACAAGCTCATGGGCTAAATAAAAAGCTTACAAGGTTAAAGAGATTCTTCCCATCGACTTCAGTAAGCTTTTAAGAGGGCTCTATGGCATCTCTGATAAGACAGGCACAACAGTCTCTCTGAGAACACATTTCAGTAGTTTCCTGCGCTTCCACACCTAAAGATGGGAGCAGAACAGAGCTAAGTAGGCATTTTAAACCCTATTTGTAAAGGCATTCAAAAACTTGAAGAAACAAAAAAGTACCTGGATCCAGGTTTTTAAAAGGTATTTAGGCACACAAGCTCCACTGAAAGAAAGAAACCAGTCTTATAGAAGCTCCAATATTCAAATAAGTTTAAAAAAATCTCAGTTCAAAATAATAATAATAAAAACTTTAAAAAAAGACCAACCAAAACACAACTACAAACCCCACACAATACAGTAGTTGATGAAGCTGACAGCATTGCAAAATAAAGGCTCATTCTTAGCTGCTTAAGAATGACAAGGGGTACAGTTCTCATAATAACTCACTTCCCTTTTGAAAGCATTCAGAATAAACACCTATCATCACACTACAGCTCCTCCCACTGAAATGCAGATCACCCTGTGCCAAAGATAGCAACATTTTCCAATACATGGAGCCCTGTTAAAGATCTTTCCAAAAATGCAGAAATTCTTGGTGCCCTATTAAACCAACGTGCTACACGAACAGATACTGAAGAAGACTTTCACCAGTGGGATTTCAAACTATAGAAGGCAAGGTTGGTAAATCAATTCTTGCTGAAGAAATGTTTTCGAACACTGATTTTTTTCCTTTGTTCAATTAATAGCATTACTTTCAGCAGAGGACTAGGGGGGTGAGGGTCCCCTCCAAGTAAGTACAGTTTATAATTTCTTCCATTTTGAAATACAAATCATGCAGTCTGCAGGTCACATGAGTGTCATCCAGCATTTCCAGGATCTCTTCTGCTGAATAGAAACTTCCAAAGAAACTTGTATTACATTCAATTTGAATAACATCAAGCATAAAGAGGCAATGACTGACAGTTTCTGTGAGAACAGAACTCTTCTAGAAGATATTATGTTTATATATTAACAGCACATGAGATTTCCAAAGTCACTCTGTGCATACACCATGTATGTGTAGAAGGTTAACCAGAACTAGCAGCAGATATTTAAATTTATGAAGCTTGACAGCTTCTTCCACATTAGTAAGCTGCCCCTGTCTTCACATCGCACTCTTCTCCTCCCACCCTCAAAACAACATCCCACTTCTTTAAGTAGCACTCCTGCTGGGAGAGGGAGCTGGGAAAACTGAAGTAAGAAATGCCTCTCAGCTGAGATTCTCATTTTCATTTTCCCAGTTGATTTTCTTATTTATTTTGCACATCAGAAGCCCAGCTCTCCTAAGACCCTGTTCCCTGCTCTCTCCAACAACACCGCTGAACCAAAAATCCATCAACTGCAGCTTTTTCTCCTGCCATGTCCCCAGCCAGGTTTTCCAATAGCCCAGTGCCCCAATAATTCCTCTGCAGTATCCCCAGCTGCAACAGAGCAGCAGAGTGTGGTGTAGGTACTGACTGGAATACAAATATCATGTACCACTGAAAAGGCATTATAAAATGCACCCACACAGAATAAAGGTGATAAGAATACATAATGAAACCCTGAAAAAATCCATAAAGGAATAATATGATTTCTGTCTTATTTTATGGACAAGGGGCAGGTACAGACCCTGGCATGCTCTATAAGTTTTGGGTATTATAAAATAAAATCTAGAAACTTCTCAGTAATCACAAAATGGTAACAATCTGCTTTAGCTGTTACTCTCACTAAAAGTAATTTAATGTCAGGTCAGATACCAATATATCCAATTGTGTGCAAAACTGCAAATACATTTAAAGCCCTGGCGCTGGGTTGAGTGGGAATTCGGTTTTCTAAGTGCCAATTTAAATGTATACAGGTAAGCAAAGAGAGAATACAAAAGCCTCTCCCACACAGGCTAAAACTGTGTGTAAATGAGTGCTTAAAGAGGTTTATCAGCTTTTTATTTTTTTCTTACTGTTGTTAGACTTGAAAAAAGCAGTCACTCATGCTTTACTGCTTGGTGTCTGTGAGTATTTGAATCTGGCAAAAAAGAATAGATTGTGCAGTGACTGTTAGCGTATGTTTAATAAACCACCAAAATCTTACATTGAGGAAATTTTAGAGTTTAGAATCAGTAGTAAAAGCACAGAAATATAGAACTAAAACTATTGCTCCATTTCAACTACAAAGTCTGGCTACTTTTACCTGCAGGTCCTAATCCTGCAACCTGTGATTACACCAGTAACCTCTTTCTTGGAAAATGTCCCTGTGGACTTAGTGCTGAAGTCTTTATTCAGATAAAATTCCTATTGAGCCGACCTGAATACATGGATTTTCTCACAGGAAAAAGAACAATACTTAGTATTAGAATTATAGCATATGGTTCAATATTTGTAAAAAATACCTTAAAACATGTCCTTAGACTCCTTAATTTTACATAGATTACATTGTATGCCCTAAATAACAGGTGAAGTACTTTGCTTTAATATAAGCAGTTATAATGAAATGTGGGCTCCCAGGCTCCACTTGAAGTCATGGCTAATAAAACTAGCTGTGCTCTCAATAAACAAAGGAAGTGAGGAAGAAATAATATTATGCATATTTTACAGACAAGAAACTGAGGCTTGGCATAATAAGGACTCCTCAAACATACTGTAGAGCTCACCCCTAACACCAGATCCCTTGGGTTCAAAGCCTCTCTCTAAGGCTCAAAGATCTTTAATTTCCCTTGTTTTCCCTCATTTAATAACTATATTTATTAATTAGTAATTAGATTTGGCAAAAGTTACTGTTTAGTGAAGTGACAGAGTAACCCTAATACTGTCAAACTAAAATATTATAGGAAAATTTTCATCTCTGTTCCCATAGAACTGCAAAATGTATTTCTGCTCCCATCAGTGTACTCTGAGTAAGAACGTAACAGCCTCTGTGGGTCAGAACAGGAGCTCATTTAGTCTCATCTCCCCTATAACAGTAGCCAACAACAGAAAAAGCATTAAAATGGAGTAAATGTGGAATGAGGCTTCTCCTGAATTCCAACAGTCCATAGCTCTGAGACTATAATGCTGAATATCTTACAACAGGCAGCTTGTGTTGAGTGGTGACACTGATTATATGACATGGAAAAAGGACTGCAAACTCACTGCAGCTTTAAAAAGGCATCAAAGCCAACTCTAAGATAGTAGCAGAATATTTCCCTTTTTTTGCCTCTTACAGCTTGCTTTTTACAGATTTATTTTTTGTATCTTAGCATAAAAATCCAAAGCTAAAGGGTCCTATCAGTACTGAAAGGCGTTATCACCAAGTTGTGTGGCTGTTTAGAAAGCATATGTTTATGTGCTACTAAAGGTGTGCTACAAATACTGAATAGATGGAATACACAGCTTTCTAGCTGTAAGTGAAAATAAATTTTGTGAATACTCTAATAACTCAGTAAAAATATAAGGTATGGCCACTGTTTACAGGGAAACCGAGCTCATTTCAGCAAGAAATGGAAAGGAGGTCTAATGGCAAGAGAAAGGAGGACAAGACAGTAAAAAGGATGAAACTTCTGAGAATGACTCAAAGAATTTCAGCATAAAAAGACAGTATGTAATAATAAGTAATTTACCATATATTTTAGCCACAATAACAGAATTAAATATGTGATATTCTTCAATCCCATTATGTATTGACCAGATTTTGTATATTAATTCAGAAACACAAACTTGGCATGACAGATGATAATAAGATATTACTGCATACTTCAGAAAAGATTAACCATAAACAGCTGCAGGTAAGAATGGGAAATTCTGTCATTATTAGCATCATACTGCAATCTTATCTAAATGATTACTAGCATTGAGACACTGATGGTTAATGTCATAGGTCATTCCATAAAGCTCTACCTCGAACCACAAAGAGATTTGAGGAAACAATGTCAAACCTATGTTTGAATTCTGCTTTGAATTGCTAATAGCGTTTTTTGCAGAGTAAGTAACCAGTAAATTAGGATTCTCCAGAACAACCCTTTATACTCTTCCAAGTCTTCCCAAACAGCCATTCACCACAATACCATCTAAACCTGAACAACCCAGAGTCAGCTCTGATCCCGCCAGTGCTGACCTCTCTCGTCTCATTGTTCTGGTTTAACACATCTGCTGCACCCACCTGCTGCCTGTTTGTACGCAGATTACAGAGTCTCTGGGACAGGGATCCCGCCTTTGTTCTATGTTTGTACACCATCTGCCACCTAGTAACTGACTACAAACTGAATTACGTCTCACTGAAGAGAAAAAAATAGACATTATTGTATAAAGAGAAGTGATGTTCGTTTCCTACTTTTCTTTCATGGTCAGACACATTCTATAAAATGTTTCTCAAGTAGATACATTAATCATTTCATTTTCCCAGCCACCAGGAGGCAATTGAGAAGGCCACTGTTTCACATACTAAGACTCCTCAAATACTATAATTATTTTATACTGCAACTCTTAGTATTCAAAGAGTTATAATAAAAAATAGCACGAACCAGAGTACCATTTTAACATGAAAGTGGTTCTTGCAACAAAATGAGATGAATATTGGCTGGAGTTTCAAAATTCATCATGCATTACAAATTCTGAAAATAAAAATATTTATCTCTGCCCTTGGCACTCCTGCAAACAAAATCAAGTTTCAAGTACGTGATAATGGTCAGTCGGAAGTCAAATCATCCAAACTTTTGAATCTCAGTCTTTGACACTAACTTCCTATAAAATTACCTACACTTACAGAGAACATCAGACTGAATTATTTTATTGTCAGTGTGCTATTCTCCATCCATTCTATTCCAGAACATGCCATCCAGAAAAGCAGGGCAAATCTAGTAATTGGGTTAGAGCATAGCAATCACAGGAAAATTATGCCTGCCTCTGTAACAGTCCTTCATACTCACAGATCCCTTACTGCTGTTCCACTTTGTATTTTTACTTTGGTATTAGATTTCCCAGAAAGTCCCTAATAGGATGATGTGAGTGTTGCTTATGATTATATTACATTCCATATACCCTACAGGTCTTTGCCTCCAGCATGTGCAAGATACACTTACACACTAAGGTAACAAATGAGGGATATTTGCATACATAAGCTAAAGAATTTCCTCCTATGTAAGGCAAGGTTTAGGCTGCATGCTTTACATACTATAAGTAGATTCTTCATGCACACAATACAGCTTCTCATCTGTATTACCCTACTCTCTGCTATTTCCAGATTGGCATCTTGCTTTATCCCTGACTGTAAACTACTAAACAGGACCAATGCGCTGTTTTTCAATCTTGCCTTTCAATACTTGTTATTTTTACATTAGAACAGAGTGAAAGACAAGAAAAAGTCATTATACAGAAACCACATGCCTCCATTTCAACACATTGCTGATTTTTCCCAAAGAGCTCTCAGTGCCTTCACAACTTGATATCATGTTTCTTTCTCCACTTTCTTTCCAGAGAGGTCCTACTGATGTAATGCTTGTCTTTAAAAAATACCTGGTCTGAGAGTGGATGTGGGGCCTACTTAGGCTGATGTAGACTTACTAGGAAAACAGTACACAGAAACCATAAAACAAATGGTGAATCATGGTAATTTTCATTGCTTCAATTACTGTCACATGTTTCATGTGAAGCATACTCAGATCCTTCTTATTTCAGCTAAAGTGAAAAAAATTTACTTAGAACCTCCCACCAATAATCACTGCAAGCTTTTTACATCTTATTTGACATATATTTTCTTGTTTTGTTAATTATCTGCATAAACTAAGACAACTAACAAAGTGGAAGAGTTTACTAAAGAAACTTTGTTGCCCTCAACACACTTCTCTTAGCAGTCATAAACAAATAGGTCATCACACCACAAAAAGTCATCCCTGGTGAAGTCTGAGTTCGTAGTTCCATTCTTCCAAGGAAAATATAATAAATTATCTTAAAACACTTGCATATACTAGAAAATAAACAGCTTAATGAGATAAACACACATTATATATACTTTGCATAAAGGAAACACCCTCCTCCTTCACCTTTGTCTTCCTCAGTGGACCAGTAACTCCTACATTAAATTTTGCAAGCCCTTCTAAACAAGTGTGGCCTGGAAAAGACAGATGGGTGTCCCTGTATAGAATAGATTGCCAGGCATTTCCTTGCTTTTATATTTCAGGGAACCCAGACTCTGGAGATCTCAACTGAGGTAGAATGTCAGAGGAAAGAGGTGGTTTCTTCAGTAGATTTCTTTTGGACTTTAAGGCAGCCTGGTATGGGAAAAATGCTTTTTCCAATATTGTTTAGATCTTCTAACAGGCACTACTGAACTGGATGTACCAAGTCCACTCTTTATCTTAACGATGCATAAGATGCCTTCTAAGAGATTTATTCCTTAAGGCACAAAACAGACCTAGCTCCCATGAAAAGCAATAATACACTTCCATCAAACACAGAAATATAGCCATCCTATATTCCCCAAACTACATCTTACCTGACTCACATTAAGGTATATCTCTGTTTGAGGGAAAAAAAGTCTCTCAGCAGCTAGATTTTTTTTTTATAGCAAAGCTGAAGTGATTTCATACCTGATACAGACAGAATGACACAGTACCATGGGGAATGCATTTTTTGTGGGGAGTTTCATATAAACACATATCTCCACATCCATAAGTTTGGTAGGTAATGCCTTGGATGTGATGGATCCCAGCACTTTACATCCCATAAGTTTGCAATGACCCTATAAAATTACTTTCCATCCATCTGAAGTTCTAGTGGCAAGAGATACTTCTGACAAATAACCAGGACCTGGCAGCAGGTCTAATAATGTAGTGTCAGGTTTAAAATTCTGCAGTTACCAGCCAGTCACACTATAGAGGAGGTCATGCATAGCAAAGAGCTGTTTTATTAGCTTGAAGGGATATGCAGTATGTATAAAATGACAGAATGCAACTACTGAGCAGAAGCCAGAGCTGAAGAAAATCCCCCATCACGGCCCAGATGTGTGCCATTCACAATCCTACTGGAGATCCATCCTAACCAGCACATGTTAGTTAAGAGTACATGCTTGAAAGTTAGGAAGCCATCCAGGTTCGAAACTGAATTTTGTCCTCTTTTTTGGGATGAAAAGAGGAAATAGACAAGGAGGAAATTTATATATTTTCCTGAAAGCTGTAAATTGTAATAAATACATAATATAAATACAGAAGAACTTCTCTGAGGCAATTTTTCATACTAAGACAGCAACCTCCATCCTTTTCCAAAACAGACTGAAGCACTTCTGACAATACCGGGCAGGAGCAGCTTTTTATTATTTAAAAAAAGCATTAAAAGGTTATTAAGAAAATGAAAGGAATGCAGCCTTTACAGATATAATAAAGAATGACTAGAGGCCAGGGGCCTTCTTTACGAACAAGCAATCAACAACTGTAATTCACTGTTGTTGGGCTACTTTGTGCAAACCAAACAGCTTATTAAACGCACTGTATACAGTGCTAAGCCCTTATGAGGTGACCTGCCCCTACAGACAGTCCTGGAACTTACTACATCTTCCTAGCACTTTGCTGTAAGTTTCAATAATCCTGTTAAAAGAATTGTTGAGATGATGGCAAATGTTAAACATTGGGAGGGTTTTGCCGCAATTCTATCTGGTTTCCTGCAAGGAAAACAAAGAAAAGTACTCAAATAGCTGCAAAAGTTACACAGGAAAAAAAAAAACCACCTAAAAACTTGAAGTTCTGTCTCACTTGATATAGCTATGGATACAGCAATGCCAAGTTTGTGACTCCTTCTGTGCGACCTAAATGTTATAACCTATGACCTATAACTATCAAGATATTGACAAGATATCAAGGAAATATTAAAAACTTGACAACTTTCTGTTTTCAGGATACACTACATTCAAAGGTATCCATGCTAGAAATTTGCTTTCCTCTTGTTTAACTTAAAAATACTATTTCAAGTTGCAATGTGATTGAGAGTTTTTTTCACAAGATGGTAATTTTTGTACCCTGCTCCTCCCTACATCAGCGCACCTGAATCACTGGGCTCTGTGAATGTGGAACTAATATCACTGCAGCAGTACAGAGATAGGGAGAAGCCTTCCAAGCCAAAACTGGGGTCATTACAGAAGGGATGTTAGCAGCAAACAGGAAATGCATCAGAACCAAGGGTGGAACATTACCCAAAGCATCTGATGAATTTTTTTTCCTCTTTGTTGGCAGAAAAGAATTAGCTAAATGATAGATCTGCTTGTCTTGAAATTGAATGCAACTACTACTCCAACTCCTTGTTTCCCTCACCACTCATTCGAGCACCCTGAAGCCTGCGTTGCTCAATCCTTTCCACAGCCTCTTACTGCTCTCTCAGAGGTGCCAGCCTCAGTCTCAATAACACCCTGCTCTAACTCAACGTCACCAGCTGACAAGTGTCATACAAGCAACACCACCAGAACACTCAAGAGAGCACTCACTGTTGAGGACTCACTCAACAACTGTCTGTCATTATTAAATGTTGGCTGAGGAACATAGCCGCCCTCTCGGGAAACAATGCCAAACAGCATGGAGCTATAAAAAGATTCTGTACTGACACTGAGTCTCTTCATGCAGAAAGCTGCATTAGAAGTTTTGTGGGCCATACTCTGCAAATAGATTAAAAACAGTATTTAATAGTCAACATCAATATTTTCAAGTGTAGGCTATAAAGCTAGGCATCTCCATTTGCACTGAGGACTTGAAAGAAACAGCCTAGATTTCTGAAGTGCTGAGAACCATCTGCTCTTATTGGCCTTAGTCATTACGGAAAATAAACTGTTTAATTAGATGCTTTGGCATGGATGTGACTGGCTAACTTTTGACAGCAGAAGTTTAAAAAAAAGCATCTGGAGTAGAACGATCTCACATCTAAAGAAAATATTGCTTTCACTCCTCATTTGGCCTTCTCCATGTCCTTCATTCAGCTCCAGAGTAACTATAAAATGCAACTGTCATCTTTTTTCCCCCCCTCTAATTCCATAATATGAATAAAAACGCATATGTTACAATCACAAAAGCTTTTCCCTCCAGGAAGGAAGCAACACCGAAATTCAAAATTTTACAGGGCTCCTTGCTAGAATTATCTGTACCATGGACTGAAATAGATCCAACCAAAATAACACCTCAGACTACTGTATTTTTCCAGGCATGTCTCTATTGCAAAATGAAGGGCAATGTGGAGATATTTAACTAGCAGAAGCACTTGTTGGGATGGATATATTGTGCAGTAAAGCACCATAAAGCCTTAAATTAGTCTAATGCACCCAGGATAAGCTCTGCCATCAATCCAGGTTTACTGGCTCTGATACTGTCTCATTCTGCTGTGGCCACTCCAGTTATATTATTTTTTGTTGCTGTGAATACATGTCTTTGATTCTTCTGGAAGGAACTAGTTCAGACTTGCAAAGAAACTAGTAAAATAAGAACGGAACTCTAAATGTAAGAAAGAGAATAATTTTAAACATGCAGTATTGTTCTTAAAGCCTTGTGTGGAATTATACTTTTTATGTGCACACAAGCACAGACAGATAAGAAACACAGGGGGTTGGGGGAGTTGGGTTTTTTTAGTGCTACTACAGTTCTGAAGAAGCTTGAGCTTAGATTTGAAGCTGCTACCTGGAAAGGTCAATCTGAACTACTGACTACATACACCACCTTTTAAATTGTATTTGCTAAATATTTGAAGCCCTAATCCCCACCAACACCTCTACAAGCAGTCTGAGCAGTAACAGCTGATAGGGAGATGAAGATGTTTGGGAATTTCTAAGCTTAATAAAATGCATTTACATGGTCTTGTGTGACAAGCTGTCTCTATGTTACAAACCAGTAAACTCTGGGGTACATCTGTCATTTCCCATCATCTTTTGGCTTAAATCCTTGGGTTCCTTTCCAAAGAAGAGGAGTGTTGGCTGGGAGATGTGACACTGTCTGACAGGATTTAAGAGGGGACATCAGAAACAAGACAGAGCAGGGCACAGGAGAGTGCACCTGCCCTCCAACAGATATAGCCATTCCATTGCTTGGCTGTGAATAAGTCAAAATCTCCCCCAGCTGGCAGATTTTGGTCAAGAAATGAGATTAGTACCTATGATGAGCAAGATAAAGATGAAGAATATCTTTAAGAAGTTTTGATAGTGTCAAAAGATAATATTTTTAACCCAAAATAACTTCAGTTACTCATGGATTCTTAGAAAGAAAGGATATTTTAGAATGACATAGCTTTGTGCTTGAATAAACTGTTACTTTAATGACTCACAGCAGCAAATCTAGCTTTTAACCAGCATTAACCAGTGAATCACAAAGTGATTAACAAGTCTTTATTGTTTGTTTTGCCCTTGAGAACAGAGATTCTCAAAGAAGCCTAACGTGTTATTACCTTTGGATACATTTCAGGCACATGACAGTTCAGATGAGACATAGATTTTCCATGTCCATATCCAGAGCTCTTAAACAGGCCTGTTCTTCAGGTAAACAGCAGCATTAAAAGGAATGTTTGCTTCTACAGTCTGTATTTAAAAGCTGCTATTTCCAAATCAGAAGTAGAAACATGCAGCTACTCTAAAGCACAGTATTCTGATTCAGATACAAGAAAATCATTTCCTTTTTACCAAGGATATGTACTTGAAAATTAATAAGGAATTGCTATTTCAACCCAATATATACTTGTTCAACAAAATATGCAATCATATTCCACTGCAAACACCAAATACCTTTTCTTCCTCCACAAAATCGTATCTTTTTGTGGTGGTACATCCTGCCCCCCCCTTCTCATGCTACACTGATATGAGAAATGCTTGTTAGACTCAGCCTTGAGGAGCAGCACCTTGATGAACCACTCCTGCCTCACTTACTGAGATACAACTATTTGTGAGAGTGTATTGCAAATTATATAAGGAGATGGTTCTCTTGGTAAAAGAGGATGTCTTTTTTCTCATCCTTTGGTTGCCTAACTCAGCTCACTAAATATTTCCTTGAATAATTACAATTACACAACTGCTAAAAGGAGGGAAATGAGAAAAGAGAACTGTACTGGTTTGGGCAGGGTTACAGTTGATTTGGCTGATTTTCCTCAGAGTAGCTGGTATGGTGTTGTATTTTGGATTTGTCACCAAAACAGTGCTGTACAAACTGAAAAAAAAGGAAACTTGTATTTGTTTCTACAAAATTTCAGGACATCTTATACTGAAATAATTCCTTTCTAGTGTTTTTCTCAATGAATTAACACAGCAGCAAAAAGGAATATTTCTATATTGTTATAGCTTCAGCAGGAATTCATTTGCAGGTATGAGCTGTATGCTTGCCTCTTCAAAGTCTGCCTTCCCAGGTTTCATAGAATAATTCAACACAAGAATCCAGGTTAAGATTATAAAATGCCCTGTCCATAGAAAATTCATGTGTCTAAGTAGCTTTAAATTCTTCAGTACCAGCTGTTCTCTTACTGAATTTCTGTCACCCTTTCGATCCTCAATCTGTTGCTCTAAACAATGCTTTGCTGTGGTTTCCTTCAGTAGGGAATATCAGAGAACCCACAGCTTCGTCTTTTTTCCACACCCTCCCAAGCATGGCATGTCTGTAGGTTTTTTCCATAGGAAAAAGTGCAAAGCAATTTTATTGCAGAGTTGGTTCAATTTGCTTTTTTGAAAGCTGATTTTTTTTTTTAATAACCTTTCTGGTCACCCAGAATACCCACTTATTCCAAAGGCTCATGTTTAGTGAAGTATAAGATTACAGACAAACAGTTTCCAAATCTCTACTCCCTAAACCTGCAGCAAGAAGTACACGCTGGACTGGAAAACACCTCACTGATATCGTTGCCATGGCAAAGCTTAATATGAGTTTAGAGACTGGGCATGCAGCCAAGAAGAAAATGAGGAGAGCTGACACATGACATTTCCCCCTTTTTTTATACAATTTGCTTTCTGCAGCTCTTCTCAAGAGCACAAGAAATGTTTCAGCTTCAATTATCTCCACAGGAGCTTCATTTTTTTCCCCCCTTTTCTTTTTTTTTTTGCTCTAAGACAGCAGTCAGAGCTATTGTGGCTTCTTGTGATTTTTTTTCTTCAGTTCCCAAAGAATTACATATGTGTTCATTGCAAATAATTCCTACAAAGATTGTTAGCATATGTGCTGTTGATTTCCTTTCTATTTAAGGAAACTAGATTAGAAGCTGGGAACACAAACCTAATGGCTTCCCTTCACCACACTTTAATTTGAAAGCCAGTAAGGACATTTTCAAGGCAAAAAAAAAGGTACCAGTCTATTGTAAAACACAGAATTTTTTTTTCCTGTTCATCATTTTAAACTGAGTGATTCACTTACTGTATCACTGTTTAAGTCCCATCATCTTCAGCCAGTGTTGGGCAAGGTTGGTATAACCTCATTCAGCAATTGTATCCAGGTAACTTTAACATAAACTGTATAGCAAAATTCAAGTAGCTTTAAATATAGAGACTTTCTATAAATATAGAGCCTCAAAAACCTCTGATCCTTTATATTGTAAGCTTGGCCAAGGCCATCACTCCAAAGGGGATTCTGGCTGGCACAAGGAGTTTGTGACTGCCAGCACAGTTCCAGAGCAGCCCTGCCCCAAGTGGGGACAAAGGCTGCCTTCCCTCAGTGCTGCTGAATGCTTGACCCAGTCCTGCTGTGCTTCCTGCTGTGCACAGAGTTCTAGCCCAGCTTCCACCTCCACTGGCTAGCCCCAAGGCGTCCCAGCAGAGCTTCAGCAGTCACAGGAGCACAGCCCACAGAGTTCTGCACCCTCTGGATGTCTGAGTCCTGTTGGCATTCTGCCACAATTCAAGAAAGCTTCTCTTCCTCAGATAGGAATGATGCTCAAGGTTAAACACATCTAAAATCAAAGCCCTGGTCTGCTATAAGAGAGAGCAAATTGAACTTAGCATCTGGCAACTATGACCTGGTCATACACCTTTATTATTCCAAAACAAGCAATTCCAGAAAACTTCTTTCAAATGCACTGATATTTTCATTTTATTCAGATTCCAAAATGAAATTTAGAGTGTCTTTTACAACAATGAAACTTTGTCTCCCAACTGATTTTAAGAAATCCACAACAAAATAAATAACTTCATGGCAAAAAGGACAGGTTTGAGTTGTTCCACTGTATCCTGTACCCTCACAGTAATTAGTTGGAGGCCTAGATTTCTAAACTCTTTCATAAGCTGTAGTCTATCAGACATGTCTCTTAGCAGGATTTGTAGCAAACAAGTAAGCCCTTGGTGAAATGTTCTAAAACTCAGAAATACTTTAAACTCACACCCTCAGTGAAATAAAATTTTGAGGAAGAAAAGCAATCAGTAGGCTAGTGCACAGTAAGGAAATGGTACAGCAGATGTAAGGTGGACAATCCTTTGAAAAAATGTGAGCTATCAACAGCAATATTAAATTAGAAGGAAATAAAATAGAAACATGAGGTATTTATTCATGATCTTGAGCTTATAAACAAGGGCCGGCAGTCACCATCCTTAATTACAAGGACAGCCATTCTCCCTGTCACATGGAAGCAATCACTTACTGGCAAAAGCACCCATAGGGATGCTACGAGGAGTAGTTGCCACAGGCAGGCATTTCTGACTAAATCAGAAATTTTTTAATATGAATGGGGACAATGTTCAGCTGAAATGACTGAATGTGGACCAGGTTGAAAAAAAAAAAGCACCCTAAAACCTGATGGCCTTATGAACATAATGAAAACTCTGCATGGCAGTACAGGAGGGTTTACAACTGCTGCAATCTATTTAGCCATCTGTCCAGCAAAAGGTCAATATAATTAACAGCTTAAAGACACACACTGACATGGAAAAGTAGAGACCAGACTTCACATAAATGAAGAGAATCTAAATCAAGAAAATAAATACTTTGATTCCAGAGATAACACCATTAATTTCTTCCAGAAACACAGATTTATTTCCATATAAAATGCTGTAGAAAAATGTTACTGTAACCCTTAAACAGAGGTTTCAGTCATATTAAAACACCAAGTATTTCAAGCTTTAAGACCTGGTTGTGGACATTAGATCATATTAAGAAGATTACAGTCACGCACACAAAACCACGTTTGATCAGACACCAAAGCCATTCCAGAAGCAACTCTAAGAAGTCAACTCTTCCACCTTTTCAGCCTCTTTTTTAGGTTGCCAACTTGAAAACATCAATTTTATTTTTAATATGTGATTAATTAATATAATTAATTGCATAGAATTGGGAAAGCACAAAAAAGGTGATCACACGAAATGCTAAAAAAATAAACAGCATTTAAAGGATACAATTCTAACAAACTGGGATGGCTAGAGGCCAAGAAGAGGCAATTGTTTGGGTGAGGAACACATATAGCTGAATCTGCAAGGAAATGCCAGAGGTTTCCAAACCAGCAATGGTCTGTGGAGAGCTGCTCAGACTCATAGTTTCAACTCTCCTGCTTTTGCTATCTTTAGTAAATTCCTGCTCCCAAATACCTGACAGGTATTCTGCCAGGCCCTGATCTTAGGGGTGCATTTATAGAAAACCTGGATGTGGCCTCCTGCATGTGGCTTTCAAGCACAGCACGCCACATCAAGTGCAGCAACGCCTGAGAACTGCTACTGCTTTGAAACTCCCAGCAACATCACTGTGTCTATGGTGGAAACATCCAAACTGGATGGTCACAGACCTCTAGAAATGCTAAGCAAAGCTCTGCCATCCAAAAACCTACCAAGGTAGAAAAAGCAGTCCGATCCAGGCAAAATGGCAGCCTTAACTTAAGTGAAAATGTATGTACTAGATTTTATTTTCATATTAGCAGTTGCCAAATGGATGTTTCCTTGGGTCTTTCAAGCTTAAATCTCATGGTCTTAAAAACAATGTGGGACCAACCATACAACTGCCTGCCACACCATGCTCAGGACAAGCACTACGCCAGTTTGCTGTGCTGGGGATCCAACAGCCACACCTGCAGGGACAAATGAGGGTCACCAACCCAGCAAACTTGGGGTGCAGCAAAGAAGTGAATCTTGCTCCTTTTTCTCTTTTGGAAGCATTGCATTTGTCACAAATCCAGAAAGGTGGCAGCTTAAGTAGGAACAATTCTGAAGCTTCTGATGAGCATATGTGAGAGCAAGTTCCAGACAAAGAAAAACATTCACTGGTCAGTAATTAAAAGAACTAATATCCAGTTTTTAAAGTTTTTCTTTTTAAAAAAATTCTAAACGTATTGAAAATATTAGACTACCTAAACTTAATCCTTACTTGGTAGAAATCTATATAGCTTTACTGAGCTTAGCACAAGTACACTGATTTTTCTCTGGCCAAAGATCTAAACGCAAGTTGGACACAAGTAAGTTCTGTGAAATTTCATAGGAATTAGGCACACAGAATCCTACAAAATTCATTTACAAACCCCTAGAGATGGGGCATGACTAAGAATCTCTACATAGAATTTTTGCTCTATCCTTAGGAAAAGGCAGTTCTCAAATGCACTGCTGTTCTGCTACAAAAGCTGAAAAAAAAGCTAAACTCAGTCCTTCTCCATGAAAAGGTTTTAGCAACCTCATGAGGCAAGTAGAAATAGGTTAAATTCTTGTTGAGTGAGAAATATATGGGTCTCCATAACCTACAGCTGTTGCTGCTGATGAAATATCTGCCAGCTGCCATAATCAAAGAAACAGTAACTTAACTAGTTAAAATACCACAGTTAAGGAATGACTGCCTGCCAAAGCACATTTAACTTCAGGTAGCATCTCTGCAATTGACAAAATAGACATCCATTCCAAAGACAAACCACAAATTATAATTTTCTCACTTAGTGGATTTATGTGATTTAACATGCAGTCATTTTCTCATTAAGACCTAAATATAAAGTACTTGAACAAGTGATTGCTGTATTCAAACCATTAGAGAGCATTTCTTTCATGGTGCTTCTGCCTGTGGTACCCAGAACATGTAAGGATTTGCTTTTAAAAGCAAACATGCTGTAGAAGTCAGGCATCCTCAAGCTACTTCACACATGCAGCTGATGCAGGAAGCAGCCACTGGGGCCTGGACAGGTCAGGCAATAAAGCCAGTCAGCTTTCTACAACCTCCTCCCCTGCAAGCAAGGTCACCCCGCTGCAGATATCCCATCTAAGCCTTTTAAAACATTCACCTTCAAGTCTTTAGACCTTCTCTTGTTCTCTCAGAGTTCTGGTTTATCAGATGACCCTGGAGCAATGACAATTACCCCCACAACTGCACACAGCCTGAGCCAAGGACATGGTCACTGCCAAGGGGCCTTGCAGCCTTCCCCAGGGCAGCTGGAAACAGCTCTATGTGCAATATGCACACACTTCCACAGCTGAAGTGATGGTCAAAGCCTGCTGATCAGCTAACACCAGACAGGTAACAAGTGACACTATTTACTGAAAAAAACCCACAACAAAACAAAAACAAAAGCAAACAAACAAAGCAACTATTCCATTTTAAGAAAGTGTTTTGCCTTACAGAAACGGTGACACCTGGATTTACAGAGGCAGTAGATTGATTCATATCAATGGATTCTAAGTGCATCTTAGATATTAAAAAAGAAATCAGAGATAGTCAAAATTTTTTAATTTACAGTTTATAGGCTCCACATGATTTACTTGTTAATGTATCAAACTGCCATAGGAATAACCACCTCTAAATACCACCTTGCACACCCAACCTCAAAACTGCCCTTCTCAAAAAGTCACAAGACAGTATAGCTTTCAGTGAAAACTAGCAGAAAGCTAATATCCAGATCTCTTTAAATATAAGTGAATTCTCAATTTTCATTTGCTACAGTAAGGCATGACAGACACAGGCTGGATGAGGATGCTTGTGAAAATCAGAACACTCCCTGAATTTTTACAGAGTTTTCAGGCATGCCCAAACATTTCCGGCATACTGTGAACAAAGTTTGAGAAACGACATAAAATGAAGATGCTTTTAGGAATATTATTTCTGTTCCTCATATTGCACAAGGGCATACAAAATGATGCCACATATCCAGCCATAGTTTCTAATGATGGCAATGCAAAATGAATTTCAGGGGGTTCCTAAACAAAATATCTTTAATATATTTCATCAAAATGATGGCTATTCACCTGTCAGAGCAACCTAGGTGACACTGGGGTTTGGGGTGGAAGAGAACAGGACAACACCATGAAAAGCAGAAGATCCAAACACACCAAGGTACTGAAAACTAGCAACTGTATTTAGAAGTCCAATCCTACCCTACTTAGCTGACCAATCATAATGAAAACAAAACTGAGCCAGGCACTCTGAGTTCTTGCACTCAACTGTCTAAAATTACCTGTTTAAAAACCTATTCATTAGTGACCACTGTGTTACAAGAGGGTTTTCAGAACCTGGCAAACAGCATATTAACTAAAAATGCTTTCCTAATTAGAATCCATAAAATAATTTGTACAGCTCTATTCTCTAATAAATAACAACCCTCATGTTGAAAGGCTTTCTTCCCATCATTCACAGCAAAAGGAGATATGGTATTTCAATGCTGTTATCAATAGGCAGCCATAATAAATATCTACTGAATAAACCACATACTCTTCCACATATAGAGAAAGGCTATTAGTGAACCAAACACTGAGACACTTCTTGACATCAGTAACGAAGAACACAGCCACACTCTTCAGCTTTCCATTTCTCTTTGACCTGTTTAGTATTTGTGAAAATACCCTAAAACTTTCAATAAGAGTTTCCAAATTGTCCAATGATTTTGAATTTCATAGAATAGAATGCTATATTATTCAGATATTTGTATTCTTTTAAGTAAAAGTTATGACTTCACAGCACAAGAAAAGTTTATCCTTGAGGTAATGACCTACCCAACATACATGTTTGCAGGTTATGGGAAATGCCAGGAACACTCTGAAGAGCACGTAATGGGTGTTAGAAATGGGAAAGTTGCTTGTGCTTGAGGTTTTTTTCTTACCCCACAAAATTACTTCAATGACAAAAAAATCCCTGCTGTTGAGAACGAAACACTAAGAAGTCAATAGTCACACAGTCAAAGCAACAAAAATCCTCAGGTTTAGAGTATTAGTATAGCCTTGGAAAGAGACAAGCCACAGCTGAGAGCAGCTACCCACTGACTCTGCAATGAACAAATTACTAAGATGCTCTTATTGGTTTTTCCCTGAACTGACTCAAGGCACTGCTAATTTTTTTATCTTGAGTTTAGAAAACAAGAACCCCCCATACCAGGGACTTTGTTTCTTCACAGACAGCAGTCTCTACATAAAAGTTCCATAGAAGAGATTTTTTTAAAGCACTTCACAAACAAGGTCTCCATACAAAATGCTTACTTCTCCTTGTGTGAACAATCCAAACAAGCATAATATCCTCTCTGACAAAGGCAGAAGAAACATGCATGCCTTTCCTCCTCTGCAAATTATGCAAGCAGCAACACAGTCCCCCTCAGGACTACTCCAAGAGCAACGGGTTATATTGAAGCCGCATCAAAAGCCAGAATACATCTCTTCTTCAAATCATGTAGCACACATTCTGCACACTGTGCCCAAGCACAGAAATACAGAAAAATAAGGCTCACTTTCTAGTGCTGCAGCTGACTTAACTATGATTCAAAGAGCTCACTGAGGTCAAAGAGGGGGAAAAGACTTGGCATAAATCTCAATAATTCCACTGAGTTATGCATGAACACAGTTCTTTAGGCAGATTATCTGCCACAACACTGCCTCTCAAGCTCCTCTTGCAGTATACTAAATTCCCTCATAAAATTACCATAAACTATCAGCTGTGATGGTTTAGACCAACATCTGCTACTACCACATAGTACTCCACATCCTACTACAAGTAACTCAGAGTGCAGGTACCTCTAGGCTGGCTGCTGCTCCTTAGCCATGGTAACTCAGGCAGGAGAAATCCATTTGCAGTTGTTTATAACCACAGTCATCACCACAACACTGCAGCACTCTCACATTCAACTGGAGTCAGGCTGAGGTAGTCTTCTTTAGCCTGTGGGGTTAAAATAAAAATAAAAATTTTCAGAAAAATAACACAACAGGAGCCCATACCAAGCTACTGCTAATGGAGTGGCTGAAAGGGGTCACAGAAAGGTCCTCCAGATCAAAGAACGGAATGACACTTGTAAGATAGCCAAGAACAAATCAAAACAAGACAGGCAGGCTTCTGGCAAGGATGAAGCTGCTGGTCAGTATTAGAGGGCACAGACAGAACCCTCTCCCAGATGAGAGCCACTATACACAGGTCAAAAAGGACAGACTCACAAACTGATGGGGGTGGGGAGAGAGACTCCAACTACTACTCCAGTTCTCAGATGAACTCAAGAGCCAGAGGCAGTCTAAAACCTAGGAAACAATGGATTGTGCATCCTGGGACTAGTTCCACTGCACACTGGGGCTTGGGAGGAGCATTTCATAGCACTGCATCCATCCACAGTATGAAATACATGCCACAGTACTTTGTCCCCACACTTCAATAAGTGTATTTCATAGCATCTAACGTTATTTCATGTTGCACAATACATTAAGAAGTTATTTTGGGAGAACATGATATAACAGTGATTTGCATTCACATGAGAATTCACAAAAATAGAGAGGTATTAACATGGTAGGAATATGAGGCAGACACTTAGCCCCTTGTTTTAAACCATTTCTTGTAGAACTATATTTTACCATATTTCTCCAAGACAACACGGAATTTTAAGAAATGGTGTTATATAATGGTGATAACACTGCAAGGCAGAACTGCCCTGCCACTTGCTCTAGACCAGACCACAGTGCTTTTTCTGTACCTCAGGGGAACTATTCTGGCAAACTATTTGTTCTGGTTTTTTTGTTTTGGTGGGGTTTTTTTTGTGTTTTTGGGGGGGGGTTTTTTGAGCTCTTTTTTACTTCTAAACAACCAACCTTCTGATTTCCTTAATATACAAAAAAAAAAATTCAAAATAGGTACCTACACTATTGACAATGTCATTAAGGCAAACTGAGCCCTTCCTACACTTAGCAAGTTCCCCCCAAGCCCCACTGCCCTTCTCAGTTGCGTGCTCTCCTGAACAGTCACACACAAGCATATAAATGCATAGCATATAAAGACACTAGGGGTATATCTTATTTCAAATACAAGCTGTAAGAGAAGAGGTATTAAAGAACAAAATCTTTAGTCTCAACACTGGAAAACGTCCAAAGGGGTGGTAGCTCAAATAAAATATTTTTTTCCTTAATCTGTGCTGGAAATTGGAAAGAATAACAACCATCTGCTACTTTCAGTTCTGTTGTGGACACTGTATTGAATGATGCAATGTTTTGCCTTTCAGAGCTTCAAAAACTGTGCAGGGATCTGCAGGGGAAGCTGAGAGGAGGGGATAAACGAGACTGAAGATAGCCCCCAAGTCTGAGGTCCAGACAGCTCAGCAAGGAGCTTGGACCTGCCAAGAAGGCAGTGAAGCGACACAGCAGGACCCCACCAGAGCAACAGAGCAAACAGCCTGACTGCTCACCAGCCCACTGCAGAGAGCCTTCCTCCGAGCCAGGACTCGGTGGAAAATAACAGCAAGAAGGAGCTCAGGAACAAAAAGACCACTTGGCTCGAGACCATGCTCCAGGCAGAGGGCCTCTGCTTCTCCAAGAGCAGCTTGCTGCAGCCCCTCAGCGCTGGAAGCAGCTGGCCCCAGCGAGTCCCTGCCTCCCGCAAGCCCCTGGCACTGCCCAGGGCCCCTCTGGTGTCTCGAGCTACGCATTGGTGCTCACTGCCACAGCTGTCCCACATCCCTGCAGCAGGCCAAGCTGAAAGCAAGTTGCACAGTGGAAACATTTTTCCTCAGCTTTTTTCTTCCAAGCACTGACATATTCCTATATTGAGTACCTAAATGTGAACTCCTCTACTATTTATTTCCAACTTCCATCATTTTAACTGTGGTTGATTTAACTCAAACATTTGGGCTCTTGCCCCAAAACATTCACAAAAGGTGTAATAATTCTATTCAGTAAAGCTAAAGAACAAATATTAATAACTTTAGTGCATTTGTATAGGTATACATATATATGTATCTGTAACTGTGGAAATGTGCCCAGGTGTCATTCAAGTTCCACCATAATCAGACTTCCCAAAATCAGCTGGACTTTGATCAAACACAAAAAACCCCACGGAAACTCATTAAATAATATCTATAAATCATTCCAAGCATCATCCTTGACACTTCAATAACTAGTTCTGATATTTCATGGAAATACTGAAGAAAAATGTTCAAATTAATAGTTATTAAAACTCATTTTAAAACACTACTAAACAAGAAAGTTGACTTTCCTTAAAGATTTCACTTACTTTGTGAAAAATGTCCATTAAGAATTCAGCAGACGACATTCCCATTATCTTTTCAACTTTAGTAATACTTTATTACAAAATAAATGGAGTATAAAAAGTTGAAGTCAAAATTCTAATAAGCTCACAAGCTTTTCATAAAGAAAAGGTTGTAGAAAATAGCTCACATACCAAACATGAAAATACAACCTTAATAGGCAACAAAAACAATTGTGGTTTCACAAAACTACTCAAGAAATAATACTCCAAAATGCTTTCATGAAACAGTCCTGGTTACACCAGACAACTTCAGAAAGCACTAAAAAATACATACCATAGCCATAACCCCAGAAGTCACTAAAATCAGTTCCTGTACTCATGGCAAGTGTCCTCAGCAGTTTTGACAGAGCCCTCACCTCCCCAGCCCTTAAAGCCCAAGCCCCTATCACATTATTGTTCTGCAGCTGCTTATATACTCACCCATTTTGTTTCTGTGATTGAAATCAGCAGCAAGCAATTAAGACTAATGATGAACAGGTGACCAGAGTCTCCCAGAATAACAAGGGCCATGACCAACACTCTCACCCATAGCAACTGGGGAAAACAAACAAAAAAACCCCAAGACTCTGCTGGACCCCAGCATGACAAGCCTTTCTTCATGAAGAACCCAGCTTTTGATCAAGGAGAACTTTACTTTTATTGCTCAGAACCTGGAGCTTCACTGACTTTCACAGAGCAACAGGGACTAGTTCACTAAACCCCAAAGAGCAGCCAACATTTTCCAGGCAGAACCTGCATGAAGCAGCGGGGCTCCCACGGGACGCTGACCCCATGGGCAGCCAGCCATGGCAGCCGTGGGCTGGGCAGGTCCATGTGCTCTAGGGTGCGTTGTCAGACACCTTGGACCAGGTGTCAGTGGTGGGCGCTGGCAGTGGGGACAGCCACTGTGAGCGGAGGCTGGGGCTGATTCCATCTGGCTCCGTGACAGCCCCACAGCTGGGCACTGCTGAGCCCTCAGAGGAAGCTGGTGGTGCCTCACTGAAAGAAAAAAAAAAAAAAGGAAACCAAAACATTTAAGAAAGGGCAAAACTGTGCCAGGCAGCAAGCAAAAAGTGTAAGAAAAAGCCATGCAACCACCAAGGTCAGAGAAGGAGGGAAAGACAAGGAGGTCCTCCAGGCATCCAAAGGGCACAGAGCCCACTGAGTAGCCCACACTGGAGCAGGTGGAGATGCCCTGAAGGAAACCACAGCCTGCAGAGAGCCCGTGAAGGAGCAGGCAGATGAGTGAGGAGGAAGGAGCAGCAGATAGGACCTGTAATGAAGTGACCACAACCCCCCATCCCCTCTACATCACTCACTGTGTTATTTCATTTCCTGTGTTTGTCACCATCCGAATCTAATTTAATTGGCAATAAATTAATTTCCCCCTAACTGAGTCTGTTTTTCCTGTGATGGTAGTTGGTAAGTGATCTGGTTTTTGTCTCAACCTTCAAGATTTTTATTTTGCCCTCTTACCCTGCCCTGTTGGCAGGGAGAGTGAGCGGGCAGCTAGGTGGGCATTTGGCTNGGAAACCACAGCCTGCAGAGAGCCCGTGAAGGAGCAGGCAGATGAGTGAGGAGGAAGGAGCAGCAGATAGGACCTGTAATGAAGTGACCACAACCCCCCATCCCCTCTACATCACTCACTGTGTTATTTCATTTCCTGTGTTTGTCACCATCTGAATCTAATTTAATTGGCAATAAATTAATTTCCCCCTAACTGAGTCTGTTTTTCCTGTGATGGTAGTTGGTAAGTGATCTGGTTTTTGTCTCAACCTTCAAGATCTTTATTTTGCCCTCTTACCCTGCCCTGTTGGCAGGGAGAGTGAGTGGGCAGCTAGGTGGGCATTTGGCTGCAGTACACGGTCAACCCACCACACATCTCCAGCCAGTGATCTTGATGACTTGACCTTCCACAGCCTCCACCACTTTGGAGTAGTTCTGCAGAGCTGAACATTTCCTGGAAACCCCTCCAATGCTATGTGATACTGTTGCCCTGGTTTTTGTAAGCCTTCTGTTTTTAACCTTGGAGTCAGATTCTTTCACATAGATTTATGTAAATAATAGCCAGTGTTTACTTAATGGTATTTTCTGGTTTTCATTCCTTCTGTGATATAAGAGCTTTGATGAGCACCTTTCTTCTCCAGTGGGACTGAGAAGGAAGTGACATGCTCTCCAATCCCTTGTGGAGTTGGGACGTGTATAAGAATGAGATAATGTAAACAATAAAGGCCATTATTCCTTCCTTTCTGCTGAACCTGGCAGGTGCGAAAGCGTCTTTATTGTGTCTCCCCAGACACAAGATACTTATTCATGGATCCAGGTGCAATACCACAGTGAGGAGGACAGACAGCTAACACTGTCTCTTCCCCTCCCCCCGACCTGAACTTCCTGTGGGGGTGGTAGGGCAACTGCCAGGGCTGCTGCACAAATGGTTGTGTAGTGCTGACAAAGGGGGTTGCCTTATAAAATCCTGGCCATCTCTCAGGGGAATTTCAAGTACACATCCACAAGCCTCTGTATGTGCCTGCATTTGCCTCACGAGTCTTGCATCACGTTGTTTTGGTCACACAGAAAGCAGGACCAGCCAGTCAATAAAAATTCCAGAGCTAGGGTTCAAGGGATAACAAAGGAGGAATAACATGATTTTATGAGATTCCAGCATATGCAACTACTACAGCTTGCCGATGGTTTCTAGTGGATATGGGGAATAACATAATCCACTAACATCAGAAGGATATGACACCAATTAAGAATACCAAACACTTAATACAGGAAGCTTTAAAGTCTGAAAAGAAATACTGTAGTAGGGCTGGGGTTTGTTTGTTCCTGCCCACACGTATTGTCATCTGTCTGCGCAAGCCACAGGAATTCATGCAAAGCAGACTGCCAAGTTCCTGCAGCTTTGGAAACCCACACTTCTCTTTCCTCATGCATGGACAATTCATTGAGCTGCACTTAGGATGCTGAGCCAAATTCAGTGTGTCGAGGGGCAACTAGTTGAAATAACTTCTCAAATTTAAATGCTATTTAAGCCATCAAAACAAGGATGCTTAGGAAATTAAAAATTTAGTTCAAAAATGTATCCGTAGCTCTAACTTCAAATGTATCTACAATCACAGTTTTCAAAGTTGACATAAAGAAATACTCAACTATACATATGTCATTCCTCACAAATACCTGTGTAGTCCAGCCTAAAAAAACTTTCAAGAAAGAAGCTACACCACCTTTTCATGGGTGATAAGTTTCCTCTGTGCTCAGAAAGAAATGGTGCTCTGGATAGAAGTCCGAGTCAATTAAAAATGATAAAAGAAAACAGTGAACACTCATATTCGTTGAACAAAAAAAGATAATGGAGCAATCACTGAAAATTCTTACACAGGAGGAATCATCCTGACACAAAGATGCTTTACTAGTTAGTTCAACTATGCCTCGAACCCAAATTATACTTACCCTTCTTCCTGTGGTATTTATTGATATTCTGCACACTGACCCATTCCTAAACTTTAACCTTTCCTTGAAAGTACTAGTAGGTCTTATTCAACCCAGTTATCTCCATCTCAGCCATGGGCAAAGATGGCTTGCTTCACTTGATGTCATTCTCATTTATCTTTGCATTCCCATCAGCCCTTAGAAAGGCTCATGGGGCAGCCCCTGGCAAATTGCTCAATCTTTCCTCTTCCTCATGCCAACATTTTAAAGGTTCCCTTTGATCTTAGCTGCAAGTCTAGGATGAATAAACCTCACCAGACCAGCAAAGGCTACAAAAACAAATCACAAGTCTTATCATTGCTTCATTGTCCTCAAGGACCCTTGGCATTTTGTGGAGTCTATCTTCTTATAGGCACTCTTTCAGCTCCAGTTAGTTTATATTTTCAGCCCTGTTCAGTATAGCCCCGAATTCAGGTAGAAAGGCACATAAACATAAGAACACTTGCTAAAAAGTGTTTTATATATTTACACACACAACTTGCTCTCATTCTTTAGTTATATATAACATGTCTTCCCTCACTAACTCTACATACCTTTCAACATCTTTAAAACAAGCCAAATTACAGCCCTGACCCAAATATCCTCTTTTTTAATAGCCAAATTATATTTCTGTTGTGAATACTTTGCTTAGGTGGAATTATCTTCAATTTAGCTTGCACTATACTTATGAAGACATGCAGTGGTATTTTTGCCTTATGCTTCTCCAGATATTGAAGCAAGGAGATTAGATGGATAAAGGCATATTTCAGCCTCTAGTGATCTGATTTATACTTGGATACATTATTATTTTTAGCTATACAGATTCATAAGTATTCTGAAAAATCAAATTAGAAAGAGATACTAGGTTTAGGAGAAACTAGAAGAAACTTATTGCACCAATATGAGAAATAAAATACCCTAAATCCAACAGAGCTACCAAAGGAGCATAGGCATTAAAGCAATTGGATATATAGAACTTCTGTACTGCTAAGATTTTACAGTTTTAAAATGTAAAAAATTTTCTTCTGTCTTTTGTCATCAATATTCTGCATATGTCTTCTGCAATTTATATATGCTAAATGCTTCTTTGTGTTCCTAAACTGAAAAGAGCTTAAGAAAATTTTCCTGAGATCTTGATTTCTAATAAATGTGGGGTTACATGTAGATGAACTAACTAAGCAGAAGCAGATACTAGGTCTGAAGATAAAAGTGTGAGCACAGGCAGGGTGAAGAGGGGAACTGGGGATGGCAACAGGGCCCATCCCACAGCACCTGACACAGACAGCAGGGCAGCTCTGGAGATGGCAGTCAGCTTTAACCAGGATCTTCATCCATCAGGTGGGTTCAGGGTGATGAGGCAAGTCTAAGGCCAGGCTTGGTGGTCAATGGGTCGGACACAGTCTAGAGATTTCCATACAGACCCACAGTGATAGGACAGCCCTACCACCAAGCCAGGAATCCCGTGTATGGGTCAGAGCCCATGGACAAGGACAAGCTGTGCCTACACTGGAGGGCAGCAATCTGGAAGCACTGCTTAAACAGGCATTGGAGGCTCAGGGTTGAGTTTAAGTCTTGCTACTGGGATGGGAGGCCCCAGTAAAGCTGATCAGGGCTGTTATCAGTGATCCAGAAGACTTGACAGAAGCTTCGCTGAAATCAGTGGGATGCTGCCCTGTTGAAGTTGGCTGTTGGAAGAAGCGTGTCACTCACCCCGAAGAACTACAGCTGGTGATGAACAAATTTTAAGGTGTTATCAGTGCTCTATTCATCATGGTATCATTACAGGGAAATCAGAAAATTAATCTTTAGTGAACAAGGAGCAAATTTAATTGCTATATCTCTCAGTCTCTCTAAATCCTTTCTCCATGACAATTTAGTAGGGTTTTAGTACATAGGATTTCCATCCAACCCCTCACCTACCACCACCACCCCTCCCAGTGCTTGGGTAGAGAGAATTTTGCGCAAAGGACAGCATAGCTCTCAGTAAAAAGTAAAGGTGAAAGGAATAGGATCTTTCTAACAGGACAAGTTTCCATTAAGTTCATTCTACACCACTACTCAATGTGTTTTACAAATCAGACAGGTGATTTTCTTATCGACACTTTTCGAATGCAGCCTAGATTGTGCTCATGTATAAATGGAAAAAGTCATCTCAACCCAAGGAGAATCAATCTCTTCCAGAATCAATGAGGTCTCTACAAAGGCAATTGTTTTACAGCAACCAGAGAACCAATGAAATTCAGACGAAGTTTCTTCTGGCAGATGTGTCTAATAAACACAGCTCCCATATATGTTCAGATGGCTGAAGCTGTTTATACAACCTTCCATCTAAGCAATTTCTCCATTACTGTTTTATCTTTTAATTCTTGTGCTTGGCTGTCAGCAGGGTTTATTTTCAACTGGATTAAATTAAAAAAAAATGCAGAACAAAAAGACAAATGTAACACAGTCACTATTCAATCCACAGTGATTCCTGCAGTGCTTCTAGCAAAGCATGCATTTAAAACAGTGACCTGAGCTATCTCACTGAGCCCAGAGGAGAAAGGTCACCTCCTTATTGAGAGAGTTGTATGTTTCCTGTACCCTGCTGTTGAAGCCATTTGGAGAGACTGCAGATGGTGAACTACCACAGTAAAGAAAAGAGGAATAATTCCAAAACCTAGTCCAAAACTCTTTTAGCACAAAAAGCCTATCCTTAATCCCTTGCATAGATTGATTTAAATTGAGCATAACATGGTCTGACCTTTCAAATACCTTTTAAAATTAATTTTCTTCCCATTTCCAACACTTTAATTTCCACAGCAGACAAACTTAGAAGGAGCAGTCTAACCTATACAAGCATTAGCATCATCCAGCTTTTTTAATCTGTAAAGTCTGGAACAATTAACTCAGAGTAACAGTTTGTTTCACAGTGGTTTGGAAATGACACAGTGTGCAGAAAGTTTCACAGCTCATCAGTTTTAGAACATTTTCTAAACAAGTGCTTGTGTTTAAGATCAATTTTAATCTAACTCATGCATGTTTTCTAATGAAGTCAAATAGTGACATAATAATTTAAAAGATATTTTTAATTCCCAGTTAGGAAACCAGTAGCAAATCTAAAAACTCTAACACATTTCCAACAATTCTTTCTTTAGTGCTTTTGGCTTAACACCAAAGGCAGATTTTTATTTATCTTCAAAACACTGTTGTGTCTGAAAGTGAAGTGTCACAAATGGAAGAAAGATAATTTTAGCTGAATGTGTAAATCAGTTTGTTTTCTGCAAATTTATAGCAACTGGAGAATACATTTGGAAGTTATGCATAGCACTTTTTAATAGACTGTATATTAGCTCACACTTATGAGTCAAACTGGCATTTATTCCTGTTTCAATTTCACACTTATTATTTGCCAGTTGTATTTTAGCCTGTCCATACTCATATCTTGAGTTAGCACAATGCAAGCAAATTGTCTGCATGCAAAATTCAGTGCAATGTTGTCCTAGTTTTAAGACATTTGGAGGACAGATATAACAAATGACTCAGAGATATTCTGAGTAGTGGTAAACAGAAGATAACTGTTAGTGCGTGAACAAAGCCATTATTTCCCTGTTCCCCTATAAGTTGATTTAAAAATTAGAACTGGATAATTACTATATGACTCTTTTGTCAATGTCATTGAGACACGGTGTTAAGACAATAGCAGGCATTTCTCAAAAGCCATGCTAAGCCTATTTTTTTCTTGTCAGTTTATGTTCAAAACAACTATATACTTGAGTTCTCAGCTCCGGAATTTTTTCATATCTATGCAAGTCAACAGTGCTTGTTTCCATGTGGGTAAAGGGGCCACAAAGCCTATACCTCTGTCCTTTAGAGCGTTCCCTGCAAAGTACTTATCCCCTTTAACACCCATGTGTGAAGAGATGTTGAGGCTCTGTTATAAATGGGTTCCTGAACAACATAGACCTGTGATATGGCTTAAACAGCCACATCTGTTGCAGGGATTAAAATCACCCTGCAGCAGCGGTCACCCAACATTTGGCTGTGAAACGCTGAGTAACATCAAGAGAAAACCTCTGAGATGTTGAAAAATGGAGTGGTGGTGCTTGTGAGACAGTGGGGTTTGAGCTGCTGTGAGTGCTGCCCAGCCTTAAATTAGGAGCTGATACAAGTTTCAAAAAGGAGTTATGGCCAGTTCCTCTTTCTATCCCCCAAGGCAAGGGTTCTGTGGGAACATTTAACTTGCATATTGGAGTAGAGGAGCAAAGATTGTCAGCTCTGTGTTTGACCTTCTAGCATGTCAAGTTGAAGAATAGATGTAAGAAAACAGGAAAAGGCTAAAAAGCAACTGTTAAATTATGTAAATTAAAAAAAAAAAAAATCTGATGGAGCTGGATAAAAATGGCAGTCTTTGCCCCTTAGGCTTGTGCCTCCAGACTAACCTAACGGAGCTAGGGAAGCAAAGTTACAAGGATGAGATGAGCTAATAGGTATGGCCCTACAAGCATTATGATCAGTTAAATCCGAGATGTAATTTACCTGGTTTCAAGTTACCATACAAATCCCAAGTGTGAAGGATTTCCCTGGGAGGTTAACTTGGGCTCACAAACATTTCAAGAGACTGGAGGATCCATTGCAATGGATTGTTACTTCAGCACTGTGGAATTAACTAGCTCTGTGTAATTCTTCCTTTCAAACGTGTCCTTACAAACTGGGCATTCCTTCTGCTATTTGCCTCTTTGCTGCTGCCAGAGTCGTAAAAAGCAAGAGCTGGCAACATGGAAAAGAAGAGCAGCTTTGGTATATTTGTTTTCATCACTTTTTTTCTCTTGGTTGCCATGCTAGTGTGTAAGCATAACAGATTAGATTTTGACATGCAATCTCATAGAAAGAGAAGCTTAAAATCTGATTATAGTTAAAGTCTAGCTTGCTTTCAGAACCCCTGAAGTTTACCTCAATCTTAAACAATAATTGGAAAAGCACCAGATGAAGAAACCATGACATATGTCTATTCTCATCAAGACTTAGAGATAAGGCAGGGCAGACTTTGTTACAAAACTCCACAGAGTAAAAGAGCATCTAAAACTATATACAAGTCTTTTGTTCTTTATGTAGTTAGTACTAATCCAAAATTATTCTGAGTCCTAGGAATGACCCAGATTGGCACTGTGATGTAGTCAGAAAGAGACCAGTGTATCAATCAAAAGAGAAAGCAGAGGTTTGCACAACCACTGAAATTTTCACTTTGTGGCAAATTAGTCATATGTCTAGGGAATCAGTGCTCTGTTTTTCTTCATCATGGCACACATTACATTGTGTCCTTTACATTGGACACAAGGCCCCATCACTTACTCTCGCTGTTGTTGCAATTCTGTCTCAAAAGGCTCATACAAACAGGAATACAGGGAGTTTGTCTCAGGTTTGGAGTGCAGCTAAGGCTTGCTTTAATCTGTGTCGTATCACAGCAGGCTCCGAGGGACCATTCAACCACTGACAGGCTGAATGAGTGGGCTACAGACTTCTCTGTGCCTTTCCTCATCTCTGATCATGAGCTGAGCTGCAAACTCCAAAAGTATTCCCAGAACATGGCAGTGACTTTGACAAACTTGCTCAAATCCTAAGAGGCCAGAGGGTCATTATTAATTTATTAAGTAACAGAGAGTATGTCAAAAGTGTTGGTGGGTGCTGAAGAAGGGCTCCATGTCCTGCTGTTACTGTTAACACTCCCCGTGGCAGTGAAACTCTAACAAGAGTTAGCAGCCTTTGCCCTGTCCCCACTGGCCTGCTGAGTATTTGTATCATGCACTAGGTATTCACAGGGAGTATTTTTAAAAGAAGAATTATATTACTTACATATTAAACAACAACAACTCACATTTTCTCTAGCTGCTAGTAATTTTGATTAGGAAAAATAGCTGACCCTCTTATTCCTTGCATAATTAAAGAATCACGCTGTTCTTCCCGTGGTTTTTCTTGCTTACAATTTTCCACGGTAATCCATTAAGTGTTACAGTTTCAACAAGGACCTAAAACACCAAATTTAATCAATACTACTTCTCACATATCAACATTTGCACTCAGAAAACTGTACATTAAATAGTGGTTTTAGTGAATTATCTGATCTTTCTCTCTCAACTCTGCACCTCCTAATTGCAATTTTCCTTCTTTTGGTATAAAATACTGGAAAGGTCAAACCCTGCCACAGCACCTGCAAATTTTCTCAAATGGCTCACAGAACTGGCCTATCTACTTGTTCAAATCATGACTGCAAATGTGTTTGGATTATCTGGTATATTTGGTATTCATGAGATTTACAGTTCTAGCCAGGAAAATTGCTTTGATTTTTTGTATGTCTCAGAGCAGAAGGCAAATAAAAAATATAATATGTTTACTACCACACACAGATCTTTAAACTCCTGCTACGTTTCCCCTGACAATTCCTTTTCCATCAATCTTCCTGCTCTTGAATATCTCCCTGACATTTTCTGCCATGGCAGCAAAGGACATCTTCTGGTTGACATAATATAAAATTAATTCTACTAAAGAACATTTATTTCTTCTCTTATACTTAAAAGCAACTGGACTTCATTCCTGGGTCTGAGAGAAACAAATAACATGAATAAATCATCTTCATGTTCAACATATCATTATTCTGTGGCACAGTGGGTAGGTGTGTCTAACTGGAATACTTGCAAGTACCCATCCCATTCTGAAGCCATTAGAGAATGCATATAAGGTCTGTAACATTACTGGTTTGCTCCTGGAGTTTGAGCAGAACTGAAGCCTTTGGAAACAATTCCAGTCCTACCAATGGATCTGACCAGTCTTCAAGAGTGTAAACAACCACTGGCATCTTCAGCATGTATAAAGGCTCTTTGTCTCCTTCCCTGAGAATTGTCTAAGGGGCAGAGATAAAAAGTAAACTCCAGTCTCACTGTCTAGTGCTCTACTCACTGCACCTTAGATCTGTGTCATACCCTGTCCTTGTCTGCCCTCTGCATCTCCAGCCCATGGGGACGCTTCTCTCCAGGCAATTCATCAGGAAGATAGCAAAATCTCATTGGCAGTTTGGAAAGTTTTCCTTCTTACAATATGATTAAGTGTCTCTCATCTCATTCCCAGGTAGTTCAGTTTTGGCTGAACAAAGGTTTTTTAAACATAAAGTCTACCACAGGAGCCTGTGACACTATTTTTCTTCCTAAAAAAACCCCTGCATAGATAGTTTCATGTAGGGGAAGATTCATTTACTTTGATTAAGAATATTGAAATCCCCAGGGTTTTTTTTCTCCTTCATTTTGTGTCTTCATACCATATTTTAAATACCTGGCCTGAATTTCAGTAGGATGCTGGCATGACTCTGGGGCTCCCTGGGAAAGGGGGTATTTCAACTCTGGCCCATCACTGCTTCTGGAATATTAATATATGTTGCTGTGTGTATTCCAGTCCATTTGATAATTTTGTCCACATTATGAGGTGAAAAATGCAGGACATAATGCAGAGTACAGCTGCCACATTTGCACTTAAGAAAATATCATTTATACTAAAGTCAAATTCACACCCTGCTGGAATGTTAGCAGCTTTTCCTTAATGAAAAGACTTTTATAGCATTTTTCTATTGGTTCATTTTGTCTCTCCATGACACAGGTGAGTAAAGACATCATGGTTTAATAAATGAGAGTGCTGGTTTAAAAGACAGTAGGGGGAAGCTGTTGTCTTGATTTACCTTACAATTTGGAAAGGCCTCAATAAATGCGGTACAGCAAGTGCTGAAGCAAAATAGATTAAAGAGGAAGCCTTCTCTCCATAGAACACAGAATGACATTTACAGATGTACACTCACAGCACACAGTACTAACAACTGGGTAAGGGCAACAGTCTCTTCAGTACCACCTTTGGTTCAATTTGCTCCCTCTGAAGCTTAAAATCTCAGTAGGTGACACAGAAGAAAAGATTGTCTCCTGCAGACAAGTACTAGTATTTTGGCCAGCAGAGGAAGATTTCTCTCCCAGCAGATGGGTGAGAAGTGTGTTTGTCCTACATGCAGAGTGAAAAGTGCAGGTAAATGTAGCTGTGTTCACTGCTCTCATTGCCACCACAGAAAGCAAGCTACAAGCTGCCTGTCTTTTCTCCTCTAAAGAGTTTCAAGGAGTCTGCATTAGAAAGAGTCCACAAAAGTCTGCTACTCTGGCCGCTCCATGAAGTAGACTTAGAGGACGTGCCTGGAGGGCAGCAGGCCCATGCTCTCAGCAGTGCCACGTATCCCACTGCCAGGTGCAAAGGACAGCCAGGACCTCCCCACAAACTGTCACAGCTTTGGTATTCTGAACAGACACAGCTAGAGAAAATTCTGAGAACCAGCTTCCAGGAATAAGCTGAGTTTTGAAAGTTAAGGGAGGAAGAAATAGTGAGGATCAAGGGTAGGAGAAGGCATTGGAAGGACATCAAAAACTGGAACTTGACCATTTAAAAAATTATTAATTGTTAAAAGAAGTGAGACTGCAAAAACCTCTTCAGTGAAGATTCAGGAAGAGCAGAGGAATGGGCTGTAAAAAGCATTTCAGAAATGTGGAAGCAAAAGCATGGGAAGACCTGAGAAAACTTGAATATTTGTTCCTAGTCTGAAGTAATTCCTTTTAGTGTGATATGTGATGCCATTGAATGCTGACAGGATGGAGACAAACAAACAGCTTTTCTTGAAGAATATCTCCCTTCTGTACTACAGCTTCCTTGGAGTGGGAAGCATTTGAACAAGACAAACAAAGTGCACAAGTCACTTCTCAGCAGAGCAAATGAACTCACAGTGCCTTATGCACTGGTAGGCTGCTGTGTGTACTGGAGCTCACTCAGGCATCTCCCTGCTGCACTGCAGCCAGTTTGCTGCCGTGGCATTAGCATAACCCAAGTCTGAGAAATATGAGCCTTTAGAGGTACCTGCACACCTTCAAACCCAGAAGGCTTGTCATGTACCCACTAATCTGTTGTACAGGCTACTTACTGTACTTCATAGGACCAATCTGGGGAAGCTGAAAAAGCTATTTGTTGTCATAGAAACAGCAGGACTTTGTGCTACTGTGCAGGCTGATATGTGAGGGTATTATTGTTTGGCCTTTTTCCAGGTAACCAGATTGAGAAATGCTAAAAAGCTTTTAAAAAAGCTCCTGGAATTTTGCCAAATAATGAGACCTACAGTTCTCACAAACACATCCAAATATTTGCTACTTGTTGTGGAAAAATCTGAAAATTCCTGGGCATGGGAAACACTGTTGAAAAAAATATGTTCTTGATCCCAGAAAACAAACAAGCAAAGGACATCTTGTAAGGCTGCAGGAAATGTCCAAAAATCTGAAACCAGTTTTGAAAAAGCAATTAAAACTACAGCCACTGTCTTCAGTTCTCTCCACTTAGCTGAGGCTAATATTTTGAAATCCTATAGTTGGAGCAGTAATTTAGGTCAATTCTGCAAAAGCAGATATCTCAAGGGCTTACCAGCTGCCAGAGAGCACCACTCACTGACCCTACTGCCAGGGCAGGTAAGGGGTTTGTGACTTTTCCTTTACTTTCTGTTCTTTGCTGCTGGAGAATAACAGTGCCAGTAAATCACTGAACTGAAGGCTGGGAGCGACCAAACCTCCTGGCACTGCAGGTGAACATCTGTGCTCCCCTGGTAGCTCCAGAGGAAGACAGGTTTACACCCAAATGACAGAATCACAGAAGCATTTACATCGGAAAAGACAGCTACAGTCATTGAGTCCAACCCTTGACCAATCACCTTGTCAGCCAAACCACAGCCCTAAGTGCCATATCCAGTGGTTTCTTGAATACCCCTGAGGATGGTGACTTCCCCACCTCCCTGGGCTCCCTGTTCCAATGATTAAATCACGCTTCCCATGAAGAAGTTCTTCCTGATTCACCAGCAACAGAAATACAAGGCATGTGTCTTAGATATCATTTACTTTAGACAAAAGAAGTCCTTTTACCAGAATATCTTTTTTTTTTGTTTTTCTTACAATTTTTCTTAAAACATCTTTATCCTCCACTTGCAGAACAGTATTTCTTGGTTATGACAAAATGGAAAGACAAATCTCAGGGTGCTGCTAGTTTATAGAAAAGGTGGAATTTTAAACTATTTGGCTTGGCAAATGAGTGCATATGACTAGGATAGGTAATGCAAATATTTAGCTGTATGCTGGGCACAGGTGAGAGACAGAAAAAGTGGTTTTGATTATAAAGGTCTTAATCCATCTGCATAGAAACGTCCCATTTTTATCTCAACAGTCCAATTTTCTCCCCATCTGTTCCAAATAGTTCAAAACCCTGTCCCATTTAGCACAGAAATCACCACCCCCTTGCTGTAAGCCATAAAAAATGGCCTTACATGTCCTGTGTGGAGAAAAAAAATACCCCTGTGACTTGCAAACAGCCTGTCTCTGTCATGAAGGTATGACATCATCTGACATCTCTGAGTTAACATCCAGCTGGTCTATTGCCCCATAAAAATGTTCTCCATTTTTCTTACCAGGAACAGTCAGAATGCCTTAGGAATTGCAAATATGCAATTTCACCTCTCTCAGGCTGTGAAACTGGATGGATGTGACACTAAATTGAGCCACGAAAAAAATAAAGAAAAATGGCTGGAGGAGCAATTCGTGTGGGAGTGTTTTTCTTAGATTTAATTTCTAATTTTTTGTTGGACAACAGCCTCGGGCTTCAGCCAGACAGACAGCCTCCTCCTATGCCAGATCCAGCATCCATCCGCTATTCCAGGTTCCTTTTACAGGTTTCGTCCCTTCATATTCAACTCAGTTGCCAGCTGAGGAGCAATCTAATGTGATGCAGAAGGGCATAAGCCTTTGGGAAAAGACAAGCACATGAAAGAACAATTTGTCAGTAAAGGGCTACTAATTTACACTGTAAACAGAAACAGAACTGCAAGGTAAATGGAAAAAAAAAGGCTGCCATTTTCTAGATTCTCCTTGCTTCACTGGCTATTCAGACTGTTGCCATTTGTTAAGAGTTCAATAAAAGAGAGGACTGAGAAGCTTTTGGGGATTTTATTTCTGACCTAACCACAAAACACAGAGGCTTTTAGCCTACACTCCTCTTCAATAGCAACCCTCTGTGACCATCAGCTGTGGCAAATCCAGCCCAAGTGCCTTTCCTTTCCCTCCATGCGCTGAATAAGTACCTTTTAAAGGCAAAGAGAGTGTGACTAGATATGCCAGTTTTTTTCCAAGAGAGGAGGGGTCATGACTTGCAAAGCCCAGGGGTCTGGGTTATATACTTGATCATCAAAATAATCCACTTGTTACAAAAGCCTGGGATTATAAAGCAGGGGAGTGTTGGTTGTTCTGCTGCATTTGTAGTTACTCACACAGACTACAGCTCTTCACTGGGTGGCACCACAACACAGATGTCTGTCACTGCAATTTGTAGACATTCTGGTGCTATAAATAGTAACACCATCATGCCGACAAACACAGCAAAGTCCAGCTGGTTTTGGAATTATCCCTCATTTACCAATATTTATAACAACAGCTATTAACTGACATGATACACTTTTGCTTTGCAGAAAGTTACAGAAGTATTTTACTGGGATGAAATATAGTTTGATCTGGAGTCCCTGGACATCACTTGGAGACATGGAATGCAGTGAAAATACAACCATATTGCATATAAACATTTAAAGAACTGTAAGTCAAGTATTTTCTTTTTGTGATACACTTAACTTAGTTAGCTAAAACCTGTCAAAAAATTCAGGTCTATTTGAAATACACAAAATAATCACCTGGGCATTCTGATACTGACTTAGGTCCCAGAAATGATAGGACATGTTCCCTGCAGGACATACGAAGCAAACTACGATGACATAGTAAAAATCATAGTGCTCCCATTGTATGCATTTGTGCCCCACATGAATATGAGAAAATAGAAAATTTGTTCATACGAACACCACTTCAGAATATTTTCTCAAAACTAAAAGCAAACTCCTAACATTTGCGTGACAGGAAAATGAAGGTGGTCTGGATACAAGAGACATGGAGTCAGACTGACACATAAGCACCAAGTATCACTGGCTGAAGTGAACCTCTGAAATTTCTCTGCATGACAATTGCAGGCTTGTGAAATTCCTGCAGCTACAAATTTTCCTTCTGTCATGTCCTTTCCCTGGCTGAGGAATAAGTTTTCTGCAGGAAGCAAATTAATTTTACATCAAGAGAGACATCCTTCCACTCTCCCAGAAGGCACAGATTCTATGTTGGAAGACACCAGGGCCTGTTACAAGGTCATTCTGGTAAGATATTGAGAAGGCAGGTCAGGTAAGTTGCTTATAACTCCTGAAACTGAAATCTGCAGATCCTGAGATTGCTCAGATTGTGCTTCAGGAAAGAAGTAATGGGTGTCCAAGGGAGAAGCATATGCTGTGCCTGGGTCATGGGATGAGTGCTGCAGTACCAGCTGGAAGAAATCTGGCAGGAAACTTGAGGATAATCAGAATCTGCAGCTAAGGAAAAATAAAGACTAGATTTTGCACAATAGAGAACACTGAGAGTAGATGTAATTTCCCCATCCTTATGTATCATTTGTATAATACTAGAAAATTACTAACGAAAGAGGGGAAAACTGGAAAGAAAACAGCTGATGGAATGAGATTAATGTTAAAAAAAGGTTAGAAAAATAATTATGCTAAAGCATCAACTGAAAAGCTGATGTTGCAAATTTTTGCTCATTTGTCCTTACTTTTATATGAAAAGCTTGTTTTGATTTTATTTCATCTTCTTTTCACGGTTTCATAGTCTATTTTTGCAATATACAAAACTTGCTGTTCCTGTTTTCACAGTGGAACTTTCCTTTGCAAATACTTGCAAAGGTTGGAAAGAGAGGTTGGAAAAGGTGTGTTTATCTGCCCTCTGCTGGAAATACAGCACTGGCAGCACTGGCAGAAAAGATGGTTCTCTCCACACACAGATCAGCTTCATCATGGATTCAGTAGTTACGCTCCACTGCCTTGGATTTTGTTTATGTATCTACTCAAAATAAACTTTGTCTTAGTTGTTCAATATTGACTTACTCTTCTATATAAATCCTGGGATCCAAAAACTGGAGTAAATAAAAAGTATCTCTGTGGAAATCAAGGAAATTACACTTTACAAAACTGTTTAATTGAAAGTTGAACTATACTGTTAAAAATGGAACTGGTAAAATTTGCATTGCCACATTCCCAGACAGAGGCACTGTGTATACCAGCCACCCCTAGGACAGTGAGAAAGCAAAGGACCTCCCAAAACACTAAACACATCCAGCCCCATTACTACACTTACCCTTCTTCTGAAGTCATTCCTCCCCATAATCAAGCTTACCAGAAAATGTTACTTTCCCTTAAGAATTTGCTTCTGTTCCTTGACTTCAATCCATGATGTAACTTTTTTCTTTTTTTTTCTTTTTTTTTCTTTTTTTCTTTTTTTTTGGGGGGGGNCTCACACAGGGATTCAATGATCTGACTGAAACATGTCTTTTTCTAGCAGTTTTGCAATATCTTAACAGCTAAAATAATAGCAGTCATAAGAGAGAAGATTTTCTTGCAGTCTTGCAGTGCTACTACTTTTTTTAACCCAGGTCCAGCTGTGCTATCTGTTAGGCCAGCATCTTAACCCAGAATTCTAGCTAGCATAGGAAAAAGCATGATTAGTTAAAGCTCACAGAAACAACCCACTAATTAACATGCAGATTGTATTCTAAAAATCACACAGCTTCTTTTGCCTGCTCTGCATTTAGCTCATCTCCTCCTATAAGCTGATTCAGACCAGCCAAACCTCAAAGAGCCCAGATGTTTTTCCAGAAACAACCTTTAGGATTACAAGGCATATATGCAGCATTGCTTTTTGTGCTGCACTCTGTATGCATTTGACATTAATTCAGTTAGTCTATGTGGTAGCAGATCTTCAGCATTCAGATGGTGCAGATTATCATCATGAAAAATGGAAAAATACTGCACTGGCCATCATGCAGCACTTCTGGGCTTGGCTTCGCCTAGTGAAAGATTTCACCCTTTGTGCCTTTTTTCTTACTAAGTGAAAATTATATCGTATTCAAAACTAACACAACTGTCTCCTAATTTTCTTTCTCTACATGATGCTTTGATCTTGCTAGTCTTACATCTATAAAAGAACTTTTTTTATAATTGGCTTTCCTCAAAGCAGCATTTCACATACACACCCCTCATGAAGTCTGTGACTGACTTGAATCCTATGGACTTTGCTTTCATAACAAAATTTGCACCGCAGAAACATAGGTTGGTAAAGACATTTAAATAAAACATCCTCTTCTACCTTTCATGCTGTTATTGTAAATTAATTTTTAATCAGTTCCTACCCCAAATGCATCCCCCCTTTAAACATACACTTATCACATACTGTTAAAAGCATTTCTAAAAAGGCAGTTTAAGCACAGTGCCAAAGCTGCTCCTTAGTAGCCCTCTAATTCACATTTATCTCTGGTATCAGCTTCAGCTATGGTGCTCTTCCTTTTCACAAGCTGCTCGATGGGTATTTGAGCTGTGCTTTGGATTACAGTCCATTTCTCCCTTCTAAGCTTGCTGAAGGGCATTCTGTATTAAACGGAATGCATCTACCACACATATTTTAGAAAGTTCCTCCTAATATTTTATGTCTATCAAAACATACAAGTATTTTAAAAATCCAGCTAGCTACACTGCTACAAAGTTGGATCCTGTTCTGTATGACTGAAGCCCTCTTGTACATAAAAGGAGAGGAAGAGGTCAGTGATTCATAATACATAAATTAAAAATTGCAAAAGACACAGCTAACACTGCTTAGCAACTGTCTTTCAATTCTAAATTTTCCTGTTGCTTCTTATTGCAGATTTTAGACATTTTGCCTTCATTTACCACTGAGCTGTCTGCATCAGACAAAGAGTTTGGCTTTGGGTTTTTGTTGGGGTTTTTTGTGGGGGAGAAGGGAAGAAGAAGGGAAAAAAGGAAAACCCAACCAACCAAAAAAACAACAAAAAAAACCCACCAAAAACAAACACAAGAGATCTTGAAATCACCTCCTTCTCATCACTGCAAATTTATTTTTCATTGGGAAGTTCTAACATGTCTACCTTTGAAACGGGTCCAGCTGAGAAGTATACCATCATTGGACCTTGTCACCACCAAAATCTGACTAAATCCTTCCCAAATCTTCACCAATGCTAATTCATTAAAAATACAATGGACTTCAGTGGTTGAATTTTCTGGGGAGTCTCTCCCATAAAGCACATTCCAGCACTTCATACCAGGCAACAAAACCCTAAAAACACCAGTGTTGTCCTGTTTTTTGCTAAGCCTTCTGTTTTAACCTTGGAGTCAGAGATTTTCACACACTTCCATGTAAACTACAGCCAATGTCTACTTAACGTTATTTTCTGTTTTTCATTCCTTTTGTGATAAGAGAAAGTTTGATGAGCATCCTTTTTCTCCAGTGGGATTGGAGAGGAAGTGACATGTCCTCCAATCTCTTGTGGAACTGAGAATCCTATAAAGTATCAGAAATGTAAATAAAGTCTCTCTTTTCCCTCTTTTCTGCTGAACCTAGCAGGTGTGAGTGTGTCCTTTATTGTGTCCTTACCAGCACACACCAGGTACAGACAAGGCTGCAACACCCAGGATGGGATTTCCCAGGAGTCACTTGTCAAAGTTAAGGCTTCCCTGGGGTGCAAGGGGTACTCGGGGCTTTCCAGCTTCTGGAGTGTTTGGCTTTACAACTTTAACAGTACATCCAGGTAGCTTTTATGAAATAATTGCATGATAACAGTGTAACACATATGAAAACATACACGCATTTTGCAAGAGCATTCCATATTGTCATTATATTCTCTACCAGGCTAACTTCCACTGTAAAGTTTTGAGGTCTTGCCATAAAAATGAACACTAACAAAATTAAGTATTTCAGGCTAACAACTGTTTCAAAGCATCTAGGGTGAGGGTCAGCAGAGGATTTGGGGTCCAGTGCAGAATTATTCTTTAGAACAAAGATGTGAAATATTTACTAAGATTGTTTATTATAGCAGTACATTTCTAAGCTATTGCCAAGAATGCCTAGGCCAATGAAATTACACAAACACATAGCAACAGGCATCCAACTTTTGATCTGATTATTTTTGGACCAAGGTGATCATATGAGGTTTTACAGGCTGGATTGCGTCCAGGAGGGGAAGGAAGAAAAATGTTAAGTAATCGTGACTGAAGCAGAAGTTGTACCCTTTCAATTCATGATGAGCTGACAAAAACTGATGGCACAGCACAGAACCAAGCATCATTAATCCCAGCCACTTACTTACCTCCAGCGTATGCCCTGTACTTTAACTGTTACTGCTGTTCTAAAAGGAAAATGAAATAAACTCCAGAGGGATAAGGATTTCTTTAATGGCTTATACAGCTCCGGTTGACACAAGCTCTGTGCAGGATATTTCTAGAGACTTAACATCTTACTGACAAAACCATAGATGTTATGGATGGATGATATCTGCTAAGCCATCTGTTCTGTTTCATTGCCAAGGCAAAACTCTTCCTACTGCATATTTATTTGACTTTTACAGTAGTTTTAAATACTCTAGTGAATGGAGCTTCCTCTATTCCCCTGGGGAGGTTGGGCTCACTACAGAATACTTTTCACTGGTAAAATTTTTTTCTGGTGTTCAGCCTAATATTCCCCCTTTTTAACTGCAACCTTTGACGTTCCCTGACCTCTCTGCAGGTGCCAGTCTCCGTGTTTCAGCACGCAGGGAAGAGAAGCTGTACAAAAAGCTGTACACATCAAGGACTGATACATAAATATTTTTAAAAGACTAAAGAGCGTATACACAGAGGGTCTCAGACAAAATAGCATCTACTCTCCTCCCAGAGAATGTCAGAACACTAGAGTCTCAGATTTCTCAGGTATGGGCTATAATTACTGCAGTGTTATTCAACACTTCTAGTAGGTGGAGACAGACAACAGTTTCAAGACACCAACCCTCCTTCATCCATATGAAAGCAGCAGCAACTTTTTTCTAGGCCAGAAGCTCTGCAGAGGCACAGCAGGCAACCAGCCCCCACGCCTCCTGTTTGTGAAGGATGGAACAGTAGAGGCTGCAGAGACAGAGGAGAGCTGGATGAGGTCTCCCAGCCATCAGCCAGCCTTGTCTCGCCACAGACTAACAACTGACCCAGGGTCACACTTTCCACAGGGTGCTCAGACAGGCTCAAAATCACACCTCAAGTCCAGCATTATTGCTATTCTGTCTGAAACTCTCCAGGTAGCATATTAGTGTACCCCTTTTGCTTTCAGTTGTTACATGTCAACAATCCTCAAATCTGCAGTGCTGATAGAAGAACTTTGTACTGCTGTACAACTGCACTGACTACATTTTGTTCTCAAAACTGATTAAGATCTGACATCTTTAATGCTTTCCCTCACTGCCATTAGGAACTTCCCCTATGCAGAGGTTGTTCTCCAGTGTAAAAGACTTTGTTCTGTAATAAGGCTAACAACAAGACCTTTTACACTTAATCAGCCTCCTACATCCTTGCTAATTTGTAGATTAGGTAACTGAGGTTAATCATTACAAGATTCAATGTCTGATTTTGTCCTGGTTTTAATAAGAGTAGCAGAACTCTTCTATGTATTTAAATCTCATTGAACTTGTATACCTAAGTAACATTTAAAACCAACTTGTTCATAATTGATAACTTTTCTACATAGCCTAAGGTTGGGCATTTTTGTGCTTTGTTTTGTTTTCTCCTAGAAGATGAAGCTGACAAATGTAATTTCAGATAATTTCATTACAAATAGCCACTTTCACTATTTCTCACTGTTTCCAATGGGAACATTACTTGTTTTCAAGGAAGACAGTGGCCCATAGCAATACTGAGAAATATCATTAATAGAGGCATAAAGTTCATGCATGTCTTTTTAAAAGTTTAGTACTGCATCTAGGTATCATATACAGAGTCTTCATTAAAAAATCCTAGTAATCTGCAGCAGTTACTGTCTCCAGAGAGATTCCATAAAATTCAGTGGCACATTCTGGCTAATCTAGAAATAGATTTGCAGTCCCAGCCCCACAGGTCATTTATAAAAACTATTGTCTCAACTTTTCAATTGCCTTACAAACAAAAACCTGGTAACAGCATCGTCTCTTCTGTTCACATCTCCATCCTTTTCTGACTAAATCAGAACAGTCAGAACAACAGAAATGTTAAATACCATTGTGTCTAAGAAGTTCTATAAAAACCGACATTTTATGACCTACTTCAGATATCTAATTTTAAATCCTTTCCCAGAATACATTTGATTTTGTATCACACTTCTGTCTTTACCAAAATATCGCACGGGACCATGTCGTTGCTTTACGAAATTCCTTGCGTGCAGCACGGGTAGCCCTGGATTTCAGGGACGGGGAGGAGGACGCGTCCATCCCGCGGCGGGGCACGGCCGCAACTCCCGCCACCGCCGCCAGGTGTCGGTCGTGCCACGCCCGGGGAGCGATCGGCGGCACCGGGATCCATCCCGATCCATCCCGCCCGCCCTCTCACATGCGGCTGGAAGCCGGCGAGGGGCGCTGGGATGCATCCAGGGACACTTCCACTCCCGCACGGGTTCCCTCGACTCCCGCAGTGCAGCTGAAAGCCAAGCCAGAGTCACGGCAAGGGTTTGTTTGAGGCACTCTGACTAAAGCACCCAAGACCTGTAAGCAATATTAACTCGGAAGTGAACTAATTAATCACTTGCTACCTGATTACACATTACCTAATCACAGGCTCAACGGCTGACTCTTCTTTTTTGTCTGGGTATGTAGGCTGGCATCTACATTAAGGTCAAACTAATCACTGCTTCTAGACAGAACACAGGAGGAGTGGGATGACAAACCAGGAATGCAACAGAAATGGGGAAAAGTCTGTTGACAGCTGTTTCAGGCTCATGGGAAAATTAACAGCTGGGGTAAGACCATTTTCCCTGCTCCAGGATGGCAATGCCCTTCCCTTCTATTTCCCCCAAATCAATGCTGTAAGCATTCCCTCCTGGCAGCTCTCTTCTGTCCTACAAGGTGAGCAGTTTTTAATGGAAAATGAGAAGCAGATAAGATTAGAAGAAGCAGGGAGTGAATACAGGCAGGTGGTGAAGGTGGGAGGAACAGGAAGATCCTGGAGCAGTGGAATTTCCTGACGCTGTCACTATTGCTGAATCCTGGAGAAGCCCTCTCCATCGCCTGGTTGCTGTTGGAATACTAAGATGTCAGAAGGCCATAACAAAGATGAGGGTAGTAGAAATGATTGCATTGGGCAGGCAGTCCATCGGAAAACGCATTCTATTGCCCTCAGCAGTCACAGAGGAACTTGGGTTTAAATTAGATTTTGGACCAGAAAACAACGAAAACAGCAAAAGTTCCTGCTTGCTAAGATGTCATACGCTAACTTGATTGAACAAATTCTCTGCAATATTTACAGGTGACAGGTTGAAAGCAAAGTACCAAACAAGACAGAAAACTCATTTAGATCAGCACAGAATTTCATGAGTTTTCACTAGCAAGTACCAAGAAAAACCAGACAACCATTTCAGAGAGCATCTGTAGACAAATCCAAATGCAAGAAGGAACGTTTCTCCTGCTGTTATTAGAAAACTGTCCCCATTAGTAGCTAGTATTTCTCATTCATCCGAGCTGACACTTACAACAGCTTTCAACAGGCTGATGACAAAGTCTGCTGCATTTGGAACAATCTTTTGTACTCTCTTCACTAGTGTTTTGTTAAAAGGGGGCGTTCTCATTAATTTTAAATGACATTTTTAAAACTAGTAACATGATGTATTTACATAGACATTGTTATTTGCTGTGCACGATGCTTTCTGTTCAAAGCTCTAAGACCTTTTAGTTTATTCTGAAAAAATTTATGTGCATGCTCACATCACGTATTATTCAACTAAAGAGAGTCCAGAGGGAAAGAATAAACACCACTGGAGGTATAGAAAAAAATTGCCTTTGAGGAACGATTACTTCCATAAGTTAGTCTAAAGACTAAGAGAATGAGGTGGCAGCCTGCCAGATTTTAAATACATAAAAGTTTTCCACAACTGCAAATGGAAGACTAACCTCTATAGGCAAAGTTGATGGAGTAAGAAATGATGGGCTTAAACTGTAAAAAGAGAATTTTAGGGATTTTAGTGGTAAGGGTAGCAAAGTTTTAGGATAGATGGCCTAAAGAACCTGCAAGTCTTCACCCACAAAGATAATTAAAACAAATTAAAAATGTCTCTAGGATGACCTTCTATACTTACTACGGTTAAAGGTACGACAATATATTAGATTACTTTTCCATCATGTTTTCTGTTACATGAATTTATGCAACACTAAGATTTTGTGATACTGCAAGTTTTATAATGTACAGGTTTGTAGATCATGTTGACTGATTCCTAATGGAACCCACAACAGTGTTTCCTCTGTGTCCAGTCATGCTATAACCCCATGGGAATGCTCATTTCTCATGGACTTTTGCTATTTCTCCTTCTATGCCTGGCAGAATCAGGAAAGACAGAGGCAGGTTCCAAAAAGAAAAATAGTAGCCAGGTTCCAGGAGTCACCTATGTTTAATGAGCAAAACCAAAACGGACTCAGAAGGGGTTCATCTTCCCCACAATTTGAATTTCAAACAAAGATTCTGAGATGTTAAAGAAAACTAAAACATATTTAAGTGGATAAACCCATCATTCTTAGGATGTGCAAAGGCTTGAGACAGAAAAGTTTTATCTGGCACAGATAGGTACAGATCTTTGGCTCACAGGAAAATCTTCAACTTCACCTCCTAACTATTGGTTAACTGTTTAATCTCCTACAAGGTGGGAGTTGTGAGCAACCTGGACTTGCCTTTTGTTTGTTTTATGGTTTTTTGATTTAGCGCAAGTTAACTGAGATAGCAGATGAGTTAGCTCACGACTCAGTTGTCAAATACCAGCCCTTTCAGAGAAAGGAGCCCAACATTTGCAGCGCTTGATCTGTACTGTAAATTGGGACAAATATTATTTCATGAAATACCTCTACGACTATGACATGAATTCTATTTCATGAAAAGAAATAGACTCTTGCACAGCTGCCATTCACTTGTTTTGCACTATTCTGGATTCTCAAAAATGAGCAAAATAACTGTTTATTTTTTGCTGATGCAGGCTGTTTGAGTTTGCTCAACCACACATTCAACTATGCCAGGCAGGGTGGGGCTCAAGTTTGGTTTTTCTAAAGATCTCAGACTGTCATTCTGAAACTCACAGGCGTGATCAACTTTGCCGGATTTCCCTTTCATGCTGGAGAGCAAAAATGCAGACAGCATGCAAGGAGCAGCAGAGGAAAAAATAATAACTGCAGCAACCATTCATTTTTTACAACAGTTCCAACCCCACTTCCATTCAAACGCATGGTAAATCTTTTCCTGACATCTAGAGTCTAAAGTCTGACTCAGAGACAGTGCCAATGTGTTAGGCTGTGATCACTGAGAGGGTCAGATGCAGGCCTTGTCTAAGTGGGCTGAACTTTTATCAACTTTGATGGAACTTCCACCCCTGAGTACCAAGAACAAATCTGATCTGAGTGCAGTCTCTGCATTAAATGAGTATCATCCTTGCACTACTCTTGCAGTGTCCTTTCTGCTTCAGGATGCTTTCCATTCATAGTCCCATTGCTAACTAACTGCTGTGTAATAACAAAGACTAAGCAAGAGTGCCTTTTAGAGACCAATCAGCAGAGTCCTGTGACAGTCCTTGTGAACAAGGAATAATGGGATGACACCTAAGCTGCTTTAAAAAAAGCAAACCAAACCAAACCAACAAAATAAAACACTTATGAAAAGCAAGACAAAAAGTATGAACTTTCATCCTTGTCCAGAAAAGTAAACAGTCTAATTTCAACTTCCCTAGAACTTTACATATAAAAGCTTGCTTTTGAAATTCACAGAGAAACCACAAACGGAACTGTAGTAATGCCTCTGCAATCAAAACAGCTTTGGGTACATCTGCATGCCTGGGGGCAGATAAATTAGAGTATCTAGGGCTGCAAGGATGAAAGACAAATCAAGTCCAGACAGCAGCTAGCCATGTTAGCACTGCTGAAACTTGCAAGCCACAGAAAATATGGTACATTCACTTAGGTTGCCTTATGGTTACCCAGCTTTACAGCACTCAGGCTCAGCTGACCAGGTCAAAGCACAGAGGAGACGTGTCTGCACTTGAAGTACCTTCCATGTGAAAGGTAAATTAAATTCAAACACAAACCTCCAGAAACGTGTAGCTACAAATGGAAAGAAGGGCAGCCTGTTCTTCTGGTCTTCTTTTGCTTTTCATCTAACTTACACTTCAAACTTCACCTTTGCAAACTAATAAATTCACCAGATACTGCAGCAGCATTTGAGAGGTTGATGGGATCAAGGCAGACTAAAGTCCAAGCCTCTTTCCTAAATCACTCTCCAAATCAAGCTCAATTAACTGAAATGCAAACGCACACACAGCCACTCAGAACGAGGAGTCAAAAGCAAATGACAGTGTTTACATTCTCCTCTCATATATCATCAGCGACAGAAACTGCTGTACCTCAACCACAACTAGTCAAACAGGCCAGACATTTCTTTGTAATGGACACAGCAGTAACATACAATCTGTGTGAGAGTGACTGCACTCCTGAGTATCATCCTGACAGCATGGGAAACCTGCTCATGAATCCCTTATGAATTATATTTGTGACCATCTCTGTTAGACCAAAATTTTATTTAATTTGCAGGACTTATTTATCCTCCACAACCTCCACCTTTGTCTAAAATTCCAAGTCTAACAGCAGGGCTAATGGCAGAGTACAAACAACCTCTAGGGGCAGTCAATTTACACAGTATTTCCAGGCCAGCATGCCATGAGCCAAAGAGGGTCACAATCAGAACCAAAGCCAGCTCAGTAGCTAGCCACCCTACAAAAGAACTGAGCAGAAACCTAAGACATGTTGGTTTCCCTCTTCATGTAAGGAATTTATTTTCTGACATCGTCTTCACACCTATAACCCAACAAAATGTAGGGATTATAGTGTTGCCTGAATGTGCACGTTTTTCAAGCTTTTAAAATGTCATAAAGACTCAGACCATGTTCAGGTTATATTACTTCCAAACCCCTAGCACAACTGGACTTGCTTGATGTACACAAGCAATGCTTACAGGAGATAAGCTTTTTTCAGTTCCCTGACTCTGAATAGGAGGTCTCGTGCATGCAATTAGATCAGTGAAAATCCTACTTCTGATTTGTGGGAACTCTTCCACTTTCGGTTTCATTAAATTATTGCCAAATTCTGATCACAATGAGGAAAACACAGTTAAGTCATTCCAGTTGATTGATGGAAGGAGGGAGAACTCATGCTGGTGAGTTCTGGCTGCCATTATTTTGAAGTAAATATTGTTTCTTTCCTGACTCATTGTATTACAACAATGACATTCACTTAGGAGGGAAGGAGCAATTTTATTACGTTGATTTCCCATAACAGAAAGACAGCAGAAGTCACACACAAGGCTGAGGCTCAAAGTGGCACAAAATGCCTTTACAGCTAAAAATGCTTTGCTATTTGTTCCACTTTGCTCTGAAGACAACTGCAGATCGGAGCCATATTAGCCTCATTTCATGCAGGGACACAGTCAAACAGGACAGAAGGCATGACTTCTAGGAATACCTACACTTCCTCTAGTGTACCTGCCTGACTTTGCTTGTTCGAAGTCCTTTCTATCCCTACAAATAAATACTTTGGTTACAGGAACCAGTCCCAAGTAAACTTCTTCAAGAAGGAAGATCAAAACAATGGTTATTTTATCAACTAAGTATCTGCATAAATGCACACAAGATCAACAAAGGCCAGTGTGAAGGTTGCTTGATAACCTGTGTGAGAAAGCTGGGTCCTTTCCCTGAGCAAGCATTAATTTGTATCATAATTCCCAAGGTGTCAGGCTGGGGTGGTACCAACCTGTTCTGTGTCTTGTGTCTTCCATACCTACTCCCAGAAGGCTGCCCACAGGTGGATCAAGATAACACTCAGGTAAGTTTGAAGGACCGCAGTAAAGGCAAAACTGAAATAAACACTTTGTCTATGATCTGTGCCTCAGCTTTTGCACGTGTGCTCAATGAATTTTGTAATTAAACTCCAGCTACCAAGACTTCATTAGTCTGGGCTTTAATGTCAAATCGCAGCATCTACTCTACCTGCACTTCAGCAGGGGAATTGTCTTGTAACCGCAAATATTTACACGAGCACACAAACACGCCACAGCTACTGTAAATCTACACCGCTCCCACACAAACACCACAGCCCCCCATAGAGTGAGGGGACAAATCAAGCTAGACCAGAGGTCTTCCTTCCTCTTGGACACAACGCTCGAGAGACCCCTCCCTGCGCTGGGCCTCAGCCCTGCCCGCCCCCGGCCCGCGGGTTCCCACTGCCCCGCGCCCCGGGGGAGGGAACAGCGCCCACGCGGAGCTACACCCGGGCTGCCGGGGCGGGGGGCCCTCCTGGGCACCGCCTCGGCCCTACGGCCTCCCACAGCCGGCGGCTGAGCTGGTGCTGCTTCAGCCAAGTGAAAATAAAAATCGAGCTTTCAACCAAAATCCTTTCACAAACAATCCTAGACCGGCAATATACTTGGGGCGCGGGGGACGCAGAAAAAAGAGAAGGCGAAGAGAAAAGAAAAGACTTCTGGTTGTTTTCACATTGCCACAAAGCTCCCCCTTCCTGGCAGGAGGAGAGGTTGCCCGGGGGGCTGGAGGTGTCCACGGCAGGGAGACACCATGCCTCAAAGGGTGCTCTGAAGGGGTTGATTTGGTGCTCCTGTGAAATACTCTGCAGTATACAGACTTAAGTACTTAAGCACCAACGAAAACAATGTCCATGAGAAAGCCTCGTCGGTTTTACAGCTGCCGCGCTTGGCTTCTCAGCTTTTGGGTTTAGGCTTAACACCCGCTGCCTGACCCGGCACTGGCGGAGCCGGGCGGCGTTTCTCGCTCTCTGAGGCGCTGCTGAAACTTTCGAGGGCTGAGGGGCGCGGGGGTGCAGCTGCAGCAGCGCGCCCGCAGCCCGGGCAGCCTTTAACTCCTGCGAGACCCTTTAAACCTCTCCGCGTCACAGGACACGCTTTTTTTGTTCATGTGCTTATCACCAAGCTAAAAGCGATTTTCAGAGCTTTTTCTGTCTGTTCGGGTTGGTTTGTCCTGTCGGTACGGGGGTGGCTGCGGTTCCCCCGCTGTGGCTCGGGGCTCCCCGCGGCCGCGGCCCTGGCCCCAGACAGCGCCGGGAAGCGCCGGGGAAGGGAAACGCGGCTCAGGAAGCGCCGGGCCGGGCCGGCAGGAAAACCGTGGGGAACGCAGGAACAGCACGCAGGAAGGGGCCCGGGGCCGAGGGCAGCGGGAACCGTCTCGGTGGCCTCGAAAAGGGCCCGGAGAGGAAGGGAGGGTCGCGTTCGCCTCCGAACGTGCCCCTCGGAGCCGCTGCTGGCCTAATTCTGAGGGCTGGGTGCCGCCGTTCCCGGCCCCGGGCAGTGTGTTCGGAGCTGGGGGCGGCGGGGTGTGACTGCGGGTGCCGCAGGGGAGAGCCCGTGCTCAAGTGCAGGAGTTGTGCTTCTTAAATAAAATAACAACAAAAATCAACCACCCTTAATTATATTCTGAAATACTGAGGTACTTTGAATCTTCAAACATCAAAATACTTTGAAAATACTCTAAAATACTTCACATGTTTTAACTGGTTCTGGTTTCTATAGACAGACTCTGCTTTTTGTCTGGAGCTTTAAAAAGTTTTCTTTCTGTACCACCCAGCATACTTCCATAGCGTAGCTGCTGGGCTGAGTATTGTGTTTCCCCATTCTCGCCGATCTGGTGAGAAAAGGCTTTGCTCACTGAGCCTTTTATGTTAGTTCATCCTATTAAAGCGCCTTGCTTTGTTGTCCTCTGAACCCTCTTTAATGCCTCTGCATTTTTCAGCAAGTTTAGTGAAAAGAAAAACTTCACCCTGTATAGTTAAAGAGTCCTGACTAGAGCCACATTCCCTGATGAACCATTTCAAGTTGAAATATTCACTGTTCGTTTATTATCACCTTAGTTGTGCAAACAAGTTCTCTCCCTCACACCTATGTTATTAGAAGAATAAAATTCAAATATTTTTGCTTGGGAAATGGTCAGTCTCTGAGAGGAAAATTATTCTCAAAGATTTCCTTAAACAACATTTGCAATATGACATATAAAAATACTAAGAGAGCTGATAAAATGCAAAATATATTGAATTTCTGAGAACAGTAGAAAAAAAATGTTGTTACACCTTTTGGAACAGAGTTGTAGGCTGCTTTGAAGTAATGTTTCTGTGCCAACATAAAGCATTTGTTCAAAAGGTGCATGGATCATATAACCCTGATCAGAGAGAGAAAATACGCACTAGCTGCAAGCAATTTCTTATCTTGTGCCTAAACCAGCAGTAGAAGTGGGAGTTGTGATGGAAATAAAAAACATATAAAAGTGCCTGGTGTTTGGGAAATGGCTTACACGGATTCTTTGTGCAATAGGCATCAAAGTGGTCACCAGATTAGCAGAAGTCGTTAGACCATAGTTGTGTCTTGCCTGAAAGCAAGAAAGATAACAATGCAGGCTGCAGTGAGTTGTTTTTCAGCACTTCATCAGAATGTGTTTTCCAGCTAACATCTTGATCCTTCTTCCAAACATGAGGATAGAGTTGCACATGTTGGTAGAATTTTTTTTTCTTTCACCTTACAGTAACTGATACAGCAGCAACCAGCTCATCAAAGCACAAGAAAATACTGCCAGTAGCTGGATAATAATTGACCTGGCAAACTCTGCCCCTTATTCAAAATGACACAGATACCAGCTCTTTGAATAGTACCACAAAATTCAAAGTATTCACTTGTAAACATCCCTGTGTATCTATTATACATATCTCTCTGTGGGAGGGTTCATGAGGCCTTGCCCAGAGTTGCTCAGGAAAGAATTACAGATCCAAGGATAGAGTTCACAAGTGAAAAACTCAAAATCCTTAGCTTTGTGTCTGCATTACCACAGAGGATTCCTTCATTTCAAGTGGAACATATCACACTGTAGTCCAGCTCCCTCCAACAATCCCAAATTGTCCATGAAACCTGTTTTCCCATATACTCTCAATCACAATCTTGTGCCAAATACAATTTTTACATCATGAAAAATTTTATTGCATATTCCATGTAACCATATAAATTCTATTTCTGTTGTTTAAAGCAATTCACACCCTCACCTTTACATTATTCAGCTCTAGCTGCTCACTGTGGGCAAGAATCTGTCTGAGACAGTTTTCCAGCAATCCTGCTAGCACTTGGCTTATGCCAAGTGTTTTTGTGTTTAAGAGAGCAAAACTACCCTTAGCAGACAGCTCAGGTCAGGACCTGTAAGTGTTAGCTGTCAGCTGTGGTTCACACCAGATTTTTCCCAGGTAGTGAAACAGTTTTCATCCATGATTTCACAAAGCCCAGCAGATAATTTTAACCCAGTATTTATTTGGTGATTTCCCTCTAGCCTGCGTTTTCCAAATGTCCATTTGTTTTCAAAGCTGTGCATTTGGTATTTTAATCCCACTTTTAGCTGAGTAGAGTGATTCTGAATAAACACTGCAATTGCTACAGACACATCTTAATATTTAATGTGGCTTGGGTCACACACGTTTCTGACAAGCCGTTTTTATGTACAGTCATTGTACCGTGCACCTAAAAATGGGTCTTCTCCAAGCAATCATTCACAAAAGCTCAAAATAAATATTAGCCTTTGTATCAGGTTCCCATTATGCGACTGCTACCCCAGGCTTAGTGGAAGGTTCACAGAGGGTTGACAGAGCTTTGTGAGCTCTGCTTTATTAGGACTTTTCCATGCCGGAGCATTCCTGGGTGTGGCTAATGGGATTTCCTGCCTTTTTGTCTCATGAAGGTAGCTTGGAAACTCCAAGTGCAAGGAAACACTTCCCGCTTTGCTCCCGTGTAGGGTTTTTCAGCAGAGTAAGAGATCTGGCAGTACAGAACGGGCTTAGGGAGCTCTATTAATTTCATTTCCAAAAGAAAAACCCGACGAAACAGTATGGGGAATTATTGAAATAAAATAGATGTTTTCCTGGCAAACTTCAGAGCCTTGGGGAATTTCCAGCATTTCAGAGCGGAGCAGGTTACATAGCTCTGGTTTGCATATGCATGTTTTTGAATGCTTCGTCAGTTTGACCATTTTTACAACATTTGATAATGCCTCAACCCATACAAAATGAAACCAGTATTGAGATCTTCCAGGCCAGATTAGGAATTAAGAAATGTTACAGTTAGGAAATCCCTGTATTTCTTAGGTGACAGGGTAAGAAAAGGATGGATAACAGTATTTTTACACCTTTCTGTTCCCTAGTTTTAGTCCTGGCAGCCTGTGGTGTACAGCAAGCCCAAGGTTAGTTCCTGCTGAGCAGTCTGTGGGGCACCCCAGCTACAGCCTCTCTCTTGCTCAGTATACACCCTGCTATACCTGGCTTTCACACAGGAACACCTAGGCAGGGAGTTGCCAGGGAAGTAACAAGACAGATTTTATGGTAATCTTCTATCTCTGTTCTGTTCCTTGCACTGGAAGAACAGCTAGGAAAAAGAATAAACATCAAAGGACCAGGTTGCTCTGAATAATTTAGGCCATTCTATTTCACATAGCCATTTGGTATAATGCACCTTTTCAGTTCTCAGTTCATTTTCTATGCCTGTTTGTCACACGGCCATCACCAGGACAAAGCTGCCTGCTCTTTCCATGCACACAGAAGGCAGGCCAGGGCTTGGACGAGTGCTTTCTACATTGCAGCCTCAAAACTGTGCTGTACCTCTGGCCTAATCTACTAGTGTATGGAAATGCATGGCCATGGCTGAGGAGCTGCAGGGTTCCCCCCAAGGAGCAGGACAAAATGGCCTTTTTGTTTTTTTCACAGCAGGAACCCTTACTGTTATTAATGTTATTATTTTATTACAGTTATTGTTGCCTGTCCGAATCTTGTCTACATGCACAGATGTGGCGTGTCTGTGGAGGAAGCAGATTTCAGTCATTGTTACCAGGAGTGTAGGAAATGCTTCCCATGGCCCAGTGCCACACTCTGGTGTGCGCCTATCTTCTATTTTTCTTTTTTTTTTTTTGCATGAATTACGTAGGGCTTTGAGTTCCCTCCCAGAACTGGGCTCCCATCACACAGTCACCTCCATAGGGGAAACTGTCATTTTCCACACAGGCCCACAGCGCTTAGATGAGACAGATAAGAAAGGGATACAGAAACATCAGCGAAGGGAAGTGACTCACCTGTGGGCTGTCAGCTCCCAGTGCAGAAACAGGGTGGTAGTCACAAGGGGTCAGTGGCACAATCTGTGATGACACAGCTCAGCCCTTATCACAGGATCTCAGATGTGTGGGGCAAACAACCTTAATACCTGTAAGGCTTCAGGAGCAGAAGGGCCCCAGTCCCTTGGATAAAAACACCCCTACAAATTCAGATATCCCTGTGCATTGCCTCATTCCTGTACACTGCCTTTATTTACTCACTGACAGCACGAGGATTTAACTTGGACTTTCATGGTTTGTACATTTTTGGTGCTCTGGACAGAAGTGACTTTATCCCTGGGACAAAGCAGTGCTTTCTCTCATGACTGTCAGCACCCAGGGTAAACCATCCCTGCCCAAATGAAGCCCTGAGCCAAGAGACACTTTATCTTGCGCACAAATACAGATTTGACGTTCTTTCCAGCTCTGCTCAGGTCACTAACTAAAAGGCTAGGAAGTGAGCACACATGAAATCATTCCTTCCGTACAGGCACACAGATGGAGAGAAATTCCAGCCTGTTTCCACTCTTTTGTCTTCAGGGCATTTTTGGAATTTCCTTCAGGAAGTGAGGTTATGACCCAGAGCCTTCCTCGGTGAGTAGGCTCTCATTTCCCACAGTAAACCCTGCACAGCGATGACATACAGTATGAGAAGGTGAGGTTTATCTTCACACTCCAACTGCATCCTGTATGAGCTCCATGGAACTTAAAAGTAATACTGAGAGGGAATGGCCACGAGAAAGGAAATGGAAGTCAAACCTTGGGAAGAAGTAACGCAGTGTGCATTCAACTACACTGCCATGGTCTTCGCTGATAGACCCAATGGAGCTGCAGCACTTGTGCAGTTGAGGCCATCGTGCTGTGTTTCATAAACTTCCTTGACGTTTGCAGTAAGTTAAGAATTGAACTTACGGATTATATTGGTGATACAAGTGAATTATTTCACTTTTCTACTTTAGGCAGTCATGGTAAAACTGGCAAGCATCTGGCTTTCCTTCTGTTTGTACTTGTTTGGCTGTCGGAGAAGGATTGCGATTGTAGAGATTCTTCTAGTGGCATTTCAGCCATAAAGCACATTCTGACAAAAAAGTTACAGTTTAAAATTCATTTTGTATTTTACATGATCCTGTGACCTTACACGTTATGTACCCACAGAATTGACTTAATCCCAGCATGTACTAAAATCAAGGAATTCTTTCATTGACTTCTGTCAACAGGAAACCACACCTGGCATGAAACCACCACAATAGCACAAAACTGCTAGTAATCTGATAATAGAATCATTTAAAAAATCAGTTTATTAATGTTTAGAAGTCAATAAAGCTATGTGCAAATTGAACCATAAAAGTCAGAAACATTTTAAATACTATTTTTTAAACCAGAAAAAAAACCCCCAACAGTTTAATTGCACTGGAAATTTTACTACAAAGGCAATACATTTTCTTTACAAAATACCAGTCCTAGGAGTTGCTGATGACTGTAGATCAGTCAATAGCTCTCAGCTATCCCAGATATACCACTTTTGTTATAGTAATACTCCAGGCGCATGAAGACTCCTGTATCTTATTTACATTGTACACATTCAACTCCATTAGCACAGGTTAGAAAAACAGAGAAGTAAAAATGATGCTGTAAAACAAATACATTCAATTTAATGACAGGCACTTCTTCCATGATAAAATACAGACATCTTTGCTGAAATTATAAACATTAATAAAATGTGCCAAAATGTATTGCATTTTGTTATGGAAGTGCATTTATCTATAGTCATTTCACTTCAACTTTCTTTTTATGTTTTCTGAAACCCGACGTACTCTTTCCTGATTTTCAAACTGATCCTTACTTTTGGAAAGACTCTGAACCTGACACTGAAATACTCCTTCAGTTTTTAGCTCTTCTTACTTAGGCAAAAATCCCACTGTTGCCAATAGTATTTTTTACTATTATGTAGACCTTCAGTTATCTTGAAGAGAAATGATGTTTAATTCTACCTTGCATTTTTCATGATAATGCAGTTTATTTAATGCTATAGAATAAAAAAGGCAATCAAAATATGGGGCCAAATGCCATTCTGAGCTACTCCATTAAATCTGATGCAGCCAATGGAATTGTACAGGTGAAAGTTACTGCAGAATCTAGCTCATGGTCTTCAAATGTAATACAGACTGACAGCAAAAATTCACAGCTATGATCTTGCTAAGTAAAACCCCAAGAGCTTTGGACTCTGCAAATAAAACCTTATGACTTAACTAAAAGCTCTGCAAAATTATGCCAATTATGGTTGTATGTGGTCTAAGTTATATTTGTGTGATCTCTTTCCATGTTATGTGCTAAACAAACACACTTCTTACCAACGATACCAGGGCCACCACTAAATTCAGTACAGAAAGATCTTTGTGTCAGTGGTTTGCTGTGAAGAGAAAAAACTTCACATTCTTCTCACAGGGAAAAAAAAAAGATTCATTCTCCCTTTCCCTCCTCCCCCTCTCTCTTTCTCTCACACACACCAGGCATCATTTCACCAAGGCATCAGTCTTTCAGAGTTACTAAGGAGATTTCAGGATATGAATACGCCTGACAATCCTGAGCTGCCTCAGTGCAAAGACAAAACATGCTCCAGGGAAAAAGATTTTCAAGCCAGAACAGTCTGTCCCATTTCTTGAACTCCAGCCTCGCAAGTGCACCGTTTGCCTCATTAGAACTAATGCTACTTGCTCACTCAGCCCAACGCTGCTGCTGTGAGCAGAAGGCGTCCCAGCTCCCTGATTTCAGAGGAAGGCTCTGAAATACACCCCCATGGTTACTCCTAAGAAGATGAGGTAACATTGCCTGAAGACATGATGGTTTCAGGATGGTCACCGTCCTCCTTCTGTGGGTGTGAGGAGTTGTCAGACTTACTCCGGCTGAACTCCATCCCCCCAATGATTGGCCGTTTAAATTTGGTCCCAGAATCTGCTGGAGGACATTTGCAGCAGCACAAAATCTTGATGAAAGCCCTGCGCATCTCTTTGTTTGTCAAGGTGTAGATGATAGGGTTCGTGGCTGAATTGAGCACAGCCAGTACTAAGAAATACTCTGCTTTATAGAGGATTGGGCAGGCCTTCACTTTGCACCCCACATCCAGTAACAGCAGGATGAACAGAGGAGCCCAGCAGGCTATGAAGACACTCAGGACTATGATCACTGTCTTGAGCAAGGCTAGTGACTTTTCTGAGCTCCTAGTAGCTTTGGTAATGTTTTTCCGAAATGTCAGCCTGCGGCTCCTAGTCCTCACCATGGAGTAGATCCTGCAATAGAGGACGACAATAGATAACAAAAGGCCAGTGAAAACAGTTGTGCAAAAGAGAATATAGTGCTTGTGGTAGAGAGGCAGCACGGTGGAGCAGTTGGACAAGAGGTTCTTGCAGTTCCAGCCCATGATCGGGAGACCCCCGAGGATCGCAGAGATGACCCAGCACGCACTGATCAGCAAGAAGGAGCGGAAGCTGTTGCTGCCATTGTGGAGTTTCATCTTCAGCATGGTGATGTATCTCTCAATGGCAATGGCCAACAAGCTGAACACAGAAGCTGACAAGGCAACAAACATGCTGCCTTCTCTTACAAACCACTGGTTGGGGGTCAGGCTGTAGGTTTTGTGTCCAGATAGCAGGAGGTTGGCAGTGTAAGCCACACCAGCCAGCAAGTCTGAAAGAGCCAAGTTCCCAATGAAATAGTACATGGGTCTGTGAAACTTCTTGGTTTTCCAGATGGTAAGCAAGACAAAAATGTTCTCTAAGATTATAAAGCAGCAAATGATGATAAAAACCACTGACGTCGATTTAATTCCAGTGTCCACACTCTCATTTAGCTTTCCCGTGTAATTATAATGCTCTTTGATGACATAGTTGACATCAGTGTTGGTGGGGTTGCTGGTGACCTTCTGCGGGGCAGCGGTGCCGGAGTTCATGGTGCCTGGCTGGGGACTGCTCCCCCAGCGGCCACCGGACGGTGACGCCGACCGCAAACCCGGTGGCTGCCCTGGAGCTCCTTGGCGCCACAGCCTGCCCGGCACTGCTGCACAGCCTCAGAAACTGAAGCCCTGAGAACAAGTGGCACAAAACCCAGAGTTAAAAGAAGGAAGACAAACAGTGTAGCAAATGCTAAAGGGTTTAAGATAATCTGCATCACAGTCATAAATATATTCACAAGTGAATCAGTTTCATTCGGTGGGTAAAATACGTTTAAAAGGTGGTTAGGCATATTCAATAGGTAAAGCTAGTAAGACAAAAAAAGTTCTGTCACGCAGAACTGAACAAGTTGGAGTCAGCAAGGGCTGCATTACTGAACTTCTTCCAACACAAAAGATCTCAGAGCTCCCCAGCAGTAAGTTCTAGTCTTTTTTCTTCAGCGGGAAATACAATAGCAGAGATTTAGAAAGGGAAAGGGCTTTCTTGATTAAATTTAACTCCAAATGTATGAAAGTCTGCACAGAAATTACTTGACAGGAGACCCGTATTCTCCTCCACTAATAAAGTCTGAATACACTTTGGAAGGGGGTAGTTATGCAATTTACTGATGCCATCTCAAACAGTGATAAATTCACTGATGTAAATATAAACAAGAGATCCTCTGAAAGCTGTAAACAGGTAAGGGGTGCCCTTGCTAAATACAAGTAAGAACATGCTTTATCAAACCCACAGCAGTATAAAGTTTAGAAAAGCAAGAAACATATGTAATTAAGCAAGAGAAAAAGCCCATTCCATGGGTCTGAAACAATGTCAAAAAACCCCCTTGCATTTAAATAACTAGTATTGCAAGCTTTTGAAATGGGCATAATTAAGGAATACACATACAGAGAAAACTCCCTTTATATATAAAGGTTTTGTAGTGGACATTTTAAAAGAATTAAACCCATAATACCACGCAAGGATTTGTTAAACTACAGCCTAAGCGGGGCAAAGCAAGAGGTGCAAGACCAGTGGGTTCAGCTCCCTGCTGTATTCCCGGTTCCAGCGCGCATCGCTCGCGAGCACAAATTCGCACCGGTCCTGCTCCGCTTCGGTCTCCAGCGCGAGCGGGTCCCGTCCCGCACCGCCTCCGCCGGACTCGGCACCCAGCCGGGCACGCCGGGGTCCAGGCAGCCTCCTCCCCACCCCTTCTGTTTTTGTTTCGTGGCCCCGGGAGTCGCGCCGAGCGGGGACTGCAGCGCTGGGGACTGAGAGCCTTACCTCGCTCAAGCGCGACGCGGAGCCCAGACCGGCCCCGCACATCTTGCGTGCCCGCGGAGAAACTCCAGTGGGCGGGCTGGGGGGCTCGGTGGTTTTAATGTTTCTGCAGCTGCCGCTCTCCACCCCGTTTCCGATTCCCTGCCTCCTCTGTGCACGAACCTGCACGCTCAGCCCGGCCCATCCACCGCCGCCGGGACACCCCCGCCCGCCGCCCCGGCCCTGCCCCGCCCGCCGTGGGGTAAGCAGCCGCCGCTCTGCCGGGTTGGTGCAGACCCCGCGAGGCCGCAGCGGGCGGCATAGGAAGGCGAGGCGAAGTCCCGCGCGGGACTCCCTCGCCCTGCCGGCCGGGGGACGCGATGGAGGGACGCCGCCGCCGAGCCCTGCCCTGGGAGCCGCCGCCTCCCGCTACCGGCCGCACTCGGCATTCCGGGGAAGGAGGTGTTGGCACGGCCCGGCCGGCTCTGAGCACGGCTCCTGCGCCTCGCGGGGTGCCGGGGGCAGCTTCCCGCCCGCTCGTCTTTCTTGCCCCCGAGTAGGCACAGAAAAGCTATGGCCAAAGGCAGGATCCCTTTGGGGGTATGCTACCTCCGTTCGCTCTCTTAGAGGACAGTGTAAGTCACGTTTAAGGAAACACCTGGAAGAAGCTCTTCCATTTTCTCACTACACCAACGTGTGTTTTTGCCCTGGCAGGCCCGGTGGCTGCCACCCGCACTCGTGGCCTGCAGAGTGACTCACCAGCGGCTCCCCCCGGGCAGGCAGCAGCCCGATGGGGCAAGGACGGTGCCCGACTGCACGCTGCGGGGCAGAAGCCAGAGCTGGCCCATGGGATAAATTCAGTTTCTGCCAGTGTCAAACAGCACCAGGTGTTGGTGTTTCCACGTGTAAAAACAAACAAAACCCCCCAAAACCAAAACCTTTTTTTTTTGGAAACAAAATTGGTAATGGCAACTACTTAGCACTGTTACCACTGTATTACATAAAGACAGATACAGAAGTGAGTTTTGGTTTTATAATTCCTTATCCCCTCCAACTTTTAAAAGAAAAACCACCTTTGGTGTATGTGAAATGCCAGCTCCGGTGGTATTCTACTGTTGCACTTACTGCAGAAATTTCCCCCTTCCTTCTTTGCTCTGCTTTTGTTAACTCCAAATTGAAATGCAAAACAATATCACAATAGGCCAGAGCTCAATATATTAGGTCTTTCAGTTTATAGCATGGTGCCCGTCAATTAGCAGTAGCAGTTGTTATGAGGAAGCAGCTTTCCTCTGAAAGACAGTGTGAGTACTCTACCCTCAAGAAGAGGGTCCCTCTCCTATTTATGCTAATAGTCATGCTTCAATTGCTCCACGCCTCTCCCAGAATGACTCAGATAAATTACACCGGCAAACAGACATTTACTCTTCCACCACAAAGCTAGAAACTTGAAAAGATATTTAGCCTCCTGAGAGCCTGGAGGAAAATACAGCCGTTAAGTCACAACTGTCAGAAAAGGCACACAAGATAAATCATGCTTGAGGTCGACATATGCATCCCCTGCAACTGCCTGACATAGCCCAGATATTTCAAGCTTTCTCCCTTATTTATCTAATATATAGAAAATACTAAATAAAAGTGCATTCATTAGGCATTTTCCTCTAGGAAATAATTCTCACATAATTTTGAGTAAGAGGAACATATTAAAGGAACATGCTTTAATTAAAGGATAGAATGACTCAGGGTTTCATTAGTCAGATGTGCAGGCTTTCATGTTCAAGCTACTGGTTACCAGCTGAGAGGACACCAACTCAGAGATGTGGTATCCAACAAAATAATTGTCAGAGGCTGTGTAAAATCACAGAACCATAGAATGGTTTGGGTTGGACTGGACCTTAAAGATCACCCAGTTCCTACTCTGCTGCCATGGGCAGGGGCCCCTTCCACTGGACCAGGATACTCAAAGCCTCATCCAACCTCGCCTTGAACATTTCCAGGGATGGGCCATCCACCCTTTCTTTGGGCAAACTGTTCCAGGGCCTCACTACCCTCACAGCAAAGCAATTCTTACAAATATCTAAACTAAACCTCCTCTCTTTCCATTTGAAGCCATTCTCTCATCCTGTCACTACATGCTCTTGTAAAAAGTCTCTCTCCAGCTTTCCTGTAGGGCCCCCTTTAGATACTGAAGTGCCACAATAAAGTAACCCCAGAGCCTTCCCTTCTCCAGGCTGAACAAACCCAACTCTCTCAGCCTTTCCTTGTAAGAGGTGCTCCAGCCTGTGATCATTATTTGCATCTTTCCTCTGGACTTGCTCTGACAAGTCCATGTCTTTCCTGTGCTGAGAACCCCAGAGCTGGACACAGCACTGCAGGTGGGGTCTCACCAGAGCAGAGCAGAGGGGCAAAATCCCCTCCCTTGATGGGCTGCCCACACTGCTTATGGTGCTTAGGGTGCTTTGGCTTTCTGGGCTGCAAGCGCACATTGCCAGGTCATGTCCAGCCTCTGATCCACCAGCATCTCCAAGTCCTTCTTCACCTCTGCCTCTCTCAGCCTATAGTGATACAAGGAGTTGCCCCAACGGAGGTGCAGCACTGGGCAAAATATGCAGGCAATTTCAGTTCCACTCCAAGAAGTTGAGTACTTGTATCACAAAAAGCATCATTAAACTTAGATGACCACACACATTTACAGCCTTCTTGACATCTTGGCAGAGAGGAAACTGAAATATAGCTTCACTCTTCACAGGCAAATGAAGCCAGATCAGCTGGATTTGCACTGAACACTGTCTAAACCCTCAGAGAAAATAGGTTAACATGGCTCAACTGCACAGGTTCTAACCTGTGTACAAGGACTGAAACACAAACACAGGTAAACTCAGGTTGGTCCAGCCAACTCTACCAAAACTGTAGTTGCTGGTAAGTATTTAGCAAGGGGGTTTACACCAGGGTTATACTCCGGCCTCACCCAGAGAACAAGCCACCAACAGAATGAGAACTCTTTTTCTCAGTATCTCTCCAACTGCCTGGTCCACTGATAAGGAAGCTTGTACTTTACTACACAAATACAGTGTATATATAGCTCCTTTGAGCACTCGACTCTGGAATTGCCTACGGTCAGGATAAGGAGAAAGAACAACACAATGTTATTCAAGCATTCCAGAAATAACCAGAATGCAGGTCTTGGTCAAATCCCAGCAGGAAGGCTGCACATGTAAGGACACCAAACCGACACACAACAGATGCCTCACCTGGGTAAACTGGTTAAAAAAATGTTCTGCAACATGTCTGCTAGCATAAAGGGGCAGATGCATTTCTCACAGGGATCCTGAATACATACATGCTCTTCAATAGTTTTTTAGGATGAGCAGAAACTCATGTTTTAGGGAATGTCAAGAACAACAACAAAATAATACTGACTGTATGTGACAGCCAAAGTTCTTGTGGAACTTCCAGTGAGAATTTAATGTGGCAGGGATTGCAGAAACCTGGCTAGTTACAGAGCAATTTCCTTGCAGTAAAATGCTTTGATCTTGTCAGAAAAGAAGCTGTAAGCTGGGTCCACCCAATGCCTGCATACCAAAAGACTGGTGGCCTCTGACACCACCAGACCAAACCCTCCCAGTGCTGCTGAACAACTCACAATTGCATTAGAGTGTCGGAATACTATCCATCTTGAAAAGATAGTGACAATCCCAGCTAGAGAGATTAGCAAAGCATTTTTCTCCAACACATCATTCTTTTGAACTTTAAAAAGTCCTTGTCCTTATAAGTAAAAACTACTTTTATTCATTCTGATGCAACTTAGCTCGCAAAGGGAGCCATTTCTCCCTGAAGTGCTGGGTCATTACAGATTCATGAAACAGTACCAGAGTGCAGGTTTGGTCACCAAGAAAATATCAAGAGTGGCTTGCAGAATCCCCCAAAATTGTCATTACTAGAAGAAATATAAAGTCAGATTCATTATTCTTCTAAAATCCCTGAACAAATATTCCATATTTTAAATCATTTGTCAAGATTTACATGCATTGTAGCATGCTCTTATATGCCTTCAAGTAATTAATACTTTTCAAAATATGTAAGGAAAAAACCTCAAACCCTCATTTGTTCAAATAGGTTCAAATGACACCTTAAATGAAGTACATGAAGGCAGAAGAAAATTATAATGTTGTGAGATAACTCAACCCATACTTTGGACACCATACCAGAAAGTTCCAGGAGAGCAGAGAAGACGCTGAAAGTATTTCTGTATCTGTAAGAAAGCTACAAAGAGTAAATTAAATTATTTTATTAATATGTTAACATAAGAGTAACTACAAATCATTTATATTGATTCTTGAGTGATACTGAATACCTAAGAGAACAATTCAGATTTATTGTTTAGTTTAAACTCAATTAAGTTGTTTCGGTTGCATCACTTTTCCAGTTTAGAACAATCTAGTTTTAAATTATTCTTTCCATAGGGAATAGGTGAGATGATTTTCTGTTGATATTCACAGTGTTCAAGAATCCTGTATCTTCTTTCCTCAGATTAGAATCAAAAATCTGGTTTGGAGAAAAAAAAGTCATGAGAACATTGCAAAGACTAAAGCACACATATTTGTTCAGTATTAGTATTCTTTAACTTAGATGGTCAGGTTTTAGGTTCTTGATATTGATAAATAAGTAAATGGCCTTATTTGTTTTAAAAGGCAATTATAAGAAGTTTACTATATTCATTTTTTGTGAGAATCTGTACTTTATTTTTAGGTCACTAAGCTGACTACATTATTAGGAAAAGCTCAAGTCTGAAGGGAAAGAATTGAAGTAGCTGAGAAAGTGACGTGCAATAGTTTGCATGGGTATCATTGTACCCAAAACTGTGACACGCTTTAATATATGGAGCAATCATTAACAGGATGATAAAACTGCTAATATATTCTTGAACTTCCTATTAGTAGTTCAGCTACAGAATGTTTCTCAAAGGGCACTGGCTGGCCAGGCCACTATTACGATCACAAACATTCCTCTTGGGCACAGCCATTGAGATCTGCTACAGCTGGTCGGTGCCGGGCCCTTTGAGCAGCACATCCCACAACTTCGGCCACACCTACAGTGCCTTACAGAGTGATGCGTGTTACAACACTGGGAAATACAGTGCAAATACTCAACATTTTCTTTCAAGTGTGTAGATATCTTACTGGAGGCTGCAAAAAGTTAAAAAAAACCTAGGTACATGAAAAGTCTCCCAACACAGCAACACAAAAAATTAACAGAAGTTTGGCTTATCTGTTATTTTTACCAAGTGCACAATAGTGAGAAGTGAGCTTCAAAGCTTTGGAAGGGGTGTGGCAATGTGGAAAGAGTTAACTGCCTTGGATTAAATCAGTAGCAGCAAGAGCTACACCATCTTTACTGCCTTGGATTAAATCAGTAGCAGCAAGAGCTACACCATCTTTACCCTCATTTTCAGAAGCATGGGTTAACCACAGTGCAGAAAGAGGTGTGAATGTCATGCAGTTCATTTGGCCTAGTAGATTAGTGAACTTACCAGTATTAAAGTTTCTTTTTTACACATGTTACTCGGAAAATAATGCCTTGGAAGCCACACTATGGGGACAGGTGTGATACAAACCCTTCTGCAGCTTGATTAAAAAAATTCCTGAATATGCACTTAAAAAACCCATTTCCATTATTTTCCAATGAAACATTCTTAGGTGCCTTCATCTCCAGTAATGTAAGAGACGAAAACCAGAAAGAAGCAAGAAAAATAAGAGAGGAAACTACTCAGAGTCAGGCAGGAAGCTAGTTGGCTGCACAGAAAACGCCTCACCCTTTTCACTGACTTTTAGTTTATATTTTTCTTTTCCTTATTTGTTTCAGTAGAGTTTCCTTCCATTTGGAGTCACAGAGCTCCCTCAAAGGCAGCTGACTGCACGTAGGTAGACAGCACTGATAAACTGCATCTTAATTTAAGTAATGTTTTATCTCAACTGAAAAGGAGTGTCCCAGTCAATCACTACCATAAATGACATAATGATAGGGAAGAAAAGGTGCCTTCAGTTCTCTGGTGTATTCCCTGATCCTATTGGCAAGACGATGGGTTACACAGATGAAATGGATGCATTAATGTATCTTAAAAAGGGTCACTGTAGAAAGGGGAAAAACTTTTCTCTCTGGGGGAAGTTTGTTTTACAGAAATAGGAACAAGAGGAAGAATTTCAACGCTGGGGAAGAATATGCATATAAGTCCAAGAATTCACTTGAGGGATAAATTCTGAGTTTAAAACAAAATAAAATCTTAAAAAATGAGCACATCCAGGCTAACTGACCAAAGAAATAAAAAATGGAAATCAACCTCCTGGTTTTGTATGTCCAGCACTTTTGTATCCTTTTGGTCTTGTATGTTCTGCCTCTATTACCATAAATCACTCCTCCCTGCTACTCCTAAATCTTCACTTGCCAATTTCTTATTAGTTGTCTTATTTCTTTGATCAGTGTTGGCAGTACTTTAGAAAGGTTCACTTGGATGGGGTGATGTGGACTTATTCTTCAGCAGCCTTTGCTTAGGAAGAAAACTATTACTGCAAGAGCAATGCCAGTGTAGTTGTAGACAAGAGCACAAAATATGAATCCACCGAGTCTGTCTTTCCTTCTGCAACCTCACCAAAAGTAAAAGAGGACTTGCCCAATGATTCTAAATTAACAAACATGCTACAAAACTTGTGAATACCACGACATTCAAAGGAAGAGGCTTCAGTGATATATACCAAGGCCACAGGAGATAACAGGGTTTCAGTCTCTTGGGCAATTATAGCTGCTAGCAGAAAACAATGGCTATTAGTGAGGCACAATGTGCAAAACTGCTCATCACATCTGGGAGAAAGATAGCTTGGGTCAGCTGAGTCCCAGCTCTTAAAAAGCTTGTATCGTCTCAAATTACACCTCACTTTTGTACACAGCTAAAATTAAACTCTTCTGTAGTTCTAAAGCCACTAATTGGCAGCAATGAAAATTCTAGGAAAGTTAACAAAATAATAATGAAAAAAAAGCCCACCACAGAAAGAAGTCCTGAACCAACAACAATTCGTCCTGAATGTAAATAGAAAAGTATCAGATTAAAATTGTAACTTGCCACAGCTACTCCCTAAGAAGAATGCTTTTTCAGTAATACTATTTCTGATTATTCCTCTTATTACTCACTGAATTGCTTAGATACCATGACCTGGATTGAGAAAATAGTGGCTAGCCTTCCTCGCTAAAGCAGGTGCAGACACCAGAAACATTGTAAAATCTCTTAGACAGAAAGAACACTGGAATATATTAATGAATTCAAAGCCATTCTCACAGTAGCCTAAGGTCACCTATGCGGGGCATTAGCAAGAAAATCAGGTTTAATTCCAGTTAATTCAGAACAGGGAGGTGATCAGCCAGAATCAAGTGCAAAAACCCCAGAAGTGTTCTGAAGTGTTCAGAAGTGTTCATTACAGAGCTCGAGCCACGTAGCACATCCTAACTGACCCACTTCTGGTAATACTGGAGCTGGACATTGCTAACCTACATGAAGATTTGGTTCCTTCAGCACATTGATGTTGGAAGCAGCATGTTGATGTGATGTCTGTTTCTTTAGAGAGAACTAGAAGTGAAACTCCGCAACTTGTGCTCTGTAAATTCTTAGAAAGTCATCACTGCTGAACCCCATATTTAGGGAATATTAGGCACATGACTCACTTCTAGTCCTTGTTTTATTAATTCAGATACACTGTGAAGCAAGGAGTACCTCAATAGCACAGTTTGAATTTTTTTCATATTGTTAAAGTATTATTTTAGAAAGTGACTTTTCAAAAGCAGTATTAGCTGATAGCCACTGGTAGAAAGGTTTATTTCTGGACAATCTTTTCAACTTTCACTTAGTCATTTCCACAGTTTTCTGCAAAAGCTAAAAAAAGCCTAAAAATTACATTAGTTTTATAAATGAGCCTTACTGTTGGGACTTATTAGCGAACCCCTCATCATAACAGTTGAGCCAGGTACAAAGCTGTCCTTGGACACCTAGAGTGGCATTCCCAGGGACTGGAACCCCCCATACTGCAGACCATGCCTGAAACTAGAAAATAACCTTGCTGTGGAGATGGTGTATATTTCTCAGAACAACACACTGTGCAGGTATTAGTGAATAGCATTTCATACAATATCTTGTTTCTCATAAAAATTATTCTAGAGGCAAATCTAGACAAATATTTGTGGAAAAATTTACCCGAAAAAAATAGACAATAATTCTGAGGAGCTGTTATCCAAAAGATAATTTTTTCTGGATTTTATCCAAGCTGCATAGAAGTTCTACACTTTGAGGACAAACAATGCAGGCTAGAATATATGATTCCTGTAAGTCACTTCTTGATAAGAAGCTAAGGAGCTTTGTTTCCTAATATGACTAAAGCAGAATAGGACTGGGAAAACTGCCTCGGGAAGTCCACACACAATATAAATCATAATCAGATTTTCCATACCTTTCTAGACACAGGAACTCCAAAAATATCAAATCAATGTGACCAGAAGTTGAATACTAAGCCAATAGATTCTGCAGGTGTATTTCTCAAAACATATCTGAGGGTTACATATATCCATATTTATCCCTCTATATAGATATCTATTTTATAAGAAAATCTGAAGAAGAGTATAGTCTCTTAATGAGATTTCCTGAACAAACTCAAAATGAAAGCTAAACTAATTCTCACAAAAACCGAGACAAAACTCACCCCAATTTCCAGTAAGTAATAACAAAGATGTCTTTTTGGCTCTTGGAGCTCACTGCTCACCTCTTGGCCCTGTAAATAGTTTATTTGTACATGGACTTGTGGGGAAAGATTTCTACTTTGGTTTATCTACAGGCTTGTAAGTAATATGCATAAAACTATCTGAGTAATGCCACAGTAATGCTGTGATATGCATAAAACATTTTTGGTGATGCTCAGGTATTGTGTATTACCATGAGATTATATTTTTGATGGAGATTTGCAGTATATTGCACAACATAAATACTATCATGATAATGGCATTAACATTTTTTTCATCCAGCTTTTTCTTCATCATATATTGTATCTCTCTAACAAAGTACTTGAAAAATTATTTCATATGCAACACCTATATTGTACACTAACAGGTAGTGGTTTTGCCCTACATTTTTCAAGGAGTATCACCTTATGCACTTTGAATTAAACAGCCTGATGCAGGGTCCATGGTATAAATAGGAGTCTTTGCATGGACTTCAATGAACTAAGGAACAGCATTTGAGATGGAAATATAAAATCTCTTTGAGGGTTGTACAAAAGTGCTACCCTCAAAAATATCTTTTGTCTGTTTCCAATGTTAAGGATTTCAAATCAGTGATCATTATTAGCAGGCATTACTATCATGATTAGATTCTTACTGTAACCTTCTCTGAATTTAAATTACATGACATGACTCACTGATCCTGGAGAAAGTAAAAATAGCTCAAACCTTGATTCACACAACAGAACTTGGATCCCAGGAAACATGTCTCCCATCATGCATTCCATTCAGAATTTCAACATCATCTTCTGCTATTGTAAAATCAAACACCTGTGGGAACGCATATATAGTTAACATCATGAACACAGAGAGAATCAACAACTTGATATATATTCTAGTATTTAACTGATCAAAATTCATTTTTGTATCTTCTTCCTTCAGAAAATTCTTCTTATGTTTTGTCATAGAAAAATACTCCATCAAGCTGACAGGCTCCACTGAGTGTTTTACATTTTATGTTAAGATGGTTTTGTAGCACTCAGGCCTCAGGCAAGGGTCCAAGGCAAGGGTAGTATCAAAGCTGGTTTCGACAGCACTCTCTGTTGTCACTGCTAGAGGTTTGGGATACAATCTCTTTGGAAGAATGAGCTCAGTATTTCACTTACATCTCAATGTTCAGTTTAGAGTGTTACAGTTCTAAGAACTTTGGACAAAGAGAATTATTAGAAGGTATCAGGACATTCATAAAGCTAGCAAACCAAAGGCTGTGTCTATCTTTTCTATGACTCTACTTTGACAAAACTTTTACAAATCAGCTAAATACAGAAAGAGTGCTACAGTGCCTCAGTACTAACTCAAACTTGAAAGCAATCACCTGTCTTCAAACACAGGTTCTAACAGCCACTGACTTCTTCTGTGGCCAGACCTGCAATGTGAACGATGGGGTCAGTGCTTTCTTAGCAGGTGTCCTATTGAGACATTATCATCAGCAAGTTGCTTCTGTTCTCTTTGTCAGAGCTCCTCCGTGCTCAATAAAAAGATTCTATGGAGCCTGAACTGTAGCCAAATGAGCTCCTCCCATCCTGCATTATCCAGCAACCACTGTTTTCTGGAATGATCCCTGTAGTCAAATCTCAGTGCTCTCTCAAGCCTTTTAAGTTTAAACCAGGGACCAGTCACAGAACTAGAAACCCTGTATATTATATACTGAGGGTTTAATGAGGACCAGCTTGACCAGAAGTGGTAGATACTCAGGCCAACACAGAAACATGAAGGAAAGGAAAAAAAGGGATATGTGATAAACAATTGTGCCAGTTCCTTCCTCTCTCCACCTTAAGTGTTTTAAGTTTGGATGTAATACATTCCCTTAGTTGTGTGAAATGAATTGGTGGTGCCATAGGGTAGACACACACAGATACAGAGAAGGATAAAAATAGCAGACAGAAGTTTCCTGTCTTCTTGCAAAGTTTCTTCCTGATTTGCCAAAACTGTTCGTACCCCTACGATATTTTTGAAAATAATGGTAAGTTGTGCTTTTGCCTCCCCTAAAGAAAGAACACTTTCAGATTAGAGAAATAGAGAGACAAAGAAATGAATGAATTAAAATTTTTTGGTATGAAAAGGAAATTTTAAAAAGGTGGGGGGAAGGAATCATGCTGCCAATTCTCATTCATTCCCACTTTTCTTTGTCCATGCAGGGACATGCGGGGACCTTTTCTGGATGTTCCATAGAAGGAACGCTCTGGCAGGACTGTGATTTCCTTGGAAGGTCTCCATCTTGGAGAGTTATCCCCAAGTTAAAGCTTTCATAAAATTGTTATGCACAGCATCCGAACTTCACCTATGTGCCCGTCACAAAAAGAATGTAACCATACCCAGATTAGGATGTTCTACAACCAGACAAGTAATAAATAGAACTAATAATAACAAAAATCAACTACAAAAGGTCTTCTATGGATTTTTTTTTTATACACAGTGATTAGTTCTCCAGTTCTTCTCTGACATTTGTTAAGTTATGGTTTTTTCCTACATTGTGGTCATTTTATGGTACCATCATTTGCCAATTTTGACTGAATTACCCCAGAATAGAACTGGGAAGGAAAATGGGAAGGGAAACCAAAATATTAAAAACTCTTACTTGGATGTTAGTCAGACTTGAGTGCATAACCAAATCTTACCTTGCAGTTTTCCTCTATCCGTTCCACTTTTGTTGACTTTGGAATAGTGACAATCCCATTCTGAAAAGAATAATGCTTCTCATCATTAAAATCTGCAGTTTTAAAGAAAATTATCTGTCTTCAAAATATTACAATAAATTCCTCACATTTTCTGACATTTTAATTTCATTTCCTGGGGGACACTGACATTTCTCTCTGCCATTTGCAACTGCAGTTACATACACTGTGTTGACTTCCAACACACATTATACTGTTTATATCGACTTAATACATTATTCCACTGCTTAGTACTTTGTATTGAGTGACAGAAATGGAATGATCAGGGATACTGCTTGTAACATTTACTTTGGAAACATCTCTTACTGGTGGCACTTATTGTCTACAACCAGATTATTTAAAATAATTAATATTTGAAATACTGGCATGATTTGTGAACTACATTCTACATTTCCAGTACAGCCATCAGTTCACAAAGTATCAACATACTGAAAGCAGAAATACCTTCTGTATAAATTCTGGTTTGGTGCACAAACCCCGAACTATTTGCATTTTTTTCCTGAGAAAGGAGACACATTTTTATTACCACCCTCCATTACCTGAATGCTCCAGCGTATGCAAATCTGAGCTGGAGTTCTGCCATACTTCTTTGCCAGCTGAATGATAGTAGGATGAGTGAGTGCTTCACCTTTGGCTAAAGGACAGTAGCCTTCAAAAACAATATCTCTTCTCCTGCAATAATCAACCAGCTCCTGAGGTCTTTGGAAAGGGTGGTATTCAACCTTAGATAAATAGAAATAAACTTCTAGTAAAAACCCCGAGAGTACATTCCATAGAAAACATCAATGAAAATGAAAATAATTTTTATCTTGTTTTAAAAATAGAACATGGGTGAAATCATTGCTTCTGGGAAGCAGGTGTAAGGTATTAGTTTTAGAAGACATGTGAAGGATATCATTCAACAAGTATTTTACTAGTAATTGGCACAACAGTTAACTCATTTTATGTTTCCCTCAGAAACAAGGTGCAATTGTCTGCCTGACCTGCAGCTGGACTTTCACTATTGCTCTGTTTTGAAGAAATATACACAAATGCACAGTGGAAGTCAGCATCGGCTCATTTTTATTGGTGCTTTGAGACTACTTTCTCTTCCCCAAATCTATGTCCTTTCCTGTTTCTTTACTAATGATTCTTTCTAATGATCTTCGAGTTGCACAGGCAAGGGGAGGGGGCTGAGCAGGGGCTGGGTTTGCAGCAACCAACCAGAACAATTTGCTTAGGATGAGGACCTGACCTTGGAAGCAGAGTCTGTTGGCATGGATTACACATGGCAAATCCTGTATTTTGTGTGTGGTGTCACCATCAGCTTATGCAGGGAAGCAATCATGCTGTGGAATGAAGTGTGAAGGAGACCCTTTGTAGGAAGGAAGATCACAAATTGCCAAGAACCAGTTAAAAGAGGAAAAGTAACAAGCTACAAAGACACAGCTGTTGGGAGCAAAAGGAAAAAGAAGTTATTGGACAGTAATGATCTCAGAGGAGAGACGTATTCTGGCATGTAGCTAAAGCCAAAAGAGAAACTCTGTAATATTCCTTAATAAGTATTTCACAGTTTATCCATTGTAAGAAGCATACATTCCTCTGCATTTAGATGAAAGTGGGTAGTGTTTTCTTTTACAAAATACAGAATCATGTGATGTATTTTTGTGACTACTCATCACCATTGTTCCAAGGATCAAACTCTTGCGCATTTTGAAGAAAAATACTCTTCTGAGCAATTACCTCAACACATGGAATCTGGAAAATTTCTTCTGCCATGGAGAGGACAAATGAACATTTCCTGTTTCTCATCTTTAGTACATGTTGTCTTTTCAGACAACAATAGTCAGGAACAATAGGCTGGCAGTCATTCAACATGAGCTAAGAAAAAACTGTGCCCCTGGAAGGCTGGGCTGAGTCAGCCTAAAGCTGCTATGATCTAAATTACTAGGTGGACTCGGGAACAAGGTTCAAGCAGCAGACATCCATGTCTTCAACCTTTGATGTTTCTTGACCTTTGAGTACCCTTTGTATTTAATGTTTAAGTGTGTAAGAGCAGTGCTTAGGTCATACAGTTATTCACTTGTTTGCACCTGAGCAGAATATGAAATATTCTCATGTTTGTACCTATGCAAAACTACAAGGGGAGAAAAGAAAGAGCAAGCAGGGTGTATGACTGGATTATTACAAGAGTAATAAGCAATTTTAGCAGATGTTCTTTGCACTAAGAATGGAAAATAACGTAGCTCAGAAAATATTAAATAAAGAATTAAGTATTTAGGATCAAATGCTGAAACATCTGCAGTGCCTCTACGGCATCATGTGACTTCTTCAGCATTTATTACAAATTAAACTGCAAGCAGAATTTACCTGCTGTTCTAGTAAGATTCCAGGCAGCACAGTTCCAGGTTACATCAGATACATTTAAATCAAGAGCAGTAACTGAGATTATCACCTGCCTGCTTCACAAGCAGAATACATAGCAACAACTACTTCGCACCTGAAAAGATCATATTTTGTGCCTTTCACTGAATCAAGAGACTCCCAAATTTTGTGATTCGGATTTTGACACATGGAGTAGTGTGCTGCTAGAAGCAAGTATTTTTCTTCTTAGATATATTACTAAAATAATCAAATGCATAAAATAAAATATAATTTTTTTAAATGAAAATGTTCTGGAAGGTTCTAGCAGTATCTGAACGCAAGGGACTAGGATCCTGAGCTACAAGAGGCATAAGGTGAGTGGTCAACTTTGCTTCCCCTCAAAATAACAATTCCTACTTCCTGCCTTGCCCCACCCTTGCTATTTTCATCACCAGACTTCTCTCAGGCAAGGGCTGTCTGTCACATGATGGCAGAGGAAGATCTTGATCTTTTCTGGCTCTCTACCCTGATTGACTGGCGTGTAAAAACTGGCATCTATTTAACAGAACAGTCTGCAGTTCACATTACAGAACTTCACAGCTGCTACTTGCTCAGCCACAGGGGACCTCCAACTAAAGCCCTGGTTTTTTACAACAGTCATAGCAAAGGGGGAAAAGTTGAGCCTAATAACAATCCTGACACATGGCCTTAGAAAGTCATACCTCAGATGATGATGCACAGAGGCCTTACTCCTTCCACCCTGCTGTGGTCCTTTTCACATGGTAAAGTTTCTGCACGTCTGGAATTCAGTAATTTTCTCAATGGGAATGCTGTCCTACAATTATTTCTTTTTATGAAACTGAAATACAAGCCTATAAATACTTCCTATATAGAGGAACAGTTCAGGGGTTGTTTTCTAATGCCTCATATACATTTCTGCCTTGTACAAATTTACACAAGAGAGCTCAGTATTAATGGCAATATCAACAACATGACTAAGTTTCTCTGAGGTCATTACACAGTAAATTTCACTTCTCCAAGGCTGGAAAAATATTGATGAGCATTCCTACATGGAATTCATGAAGGAACAGTTTATATTTGGGTCAGTGCATCACATTAGTAAATGAAACATATATTTATTAAATATTTATAAAATGTATTTTTTCCTGTAATCAGTGACAGGCCTATGAGCCTTCAGAGAGACTTCAAAGATATCTTTGAGCATAAATCCAAACTTCCTACTGTCAAATCAATTATAAACTCTGGCACACAAACCTGGAACTTCCAGGTTGTAAGTTTCACTCTATATGATGCTAGAATAAAGTACCATCATTTTACAGTGTTTACCAGCACTTTTAATAGTATAATGAAATTTTAAAAGGTGCTTATTAATAAATAAATTGGCAATACCATATTCTTGAAAAGACAGGCCTTTCCTACTTCTTTAAAAGGTATGACAATACTGGTTTTTTTCCCAGGAATTGAGAAGAAAGGCAGTACTTAAAACTTGGTTTGTAAAATAGAAGCATTGTTTACTTCTCCTGCCTTCCTCATTTCTCCTATTCACAGAAAACCCCCAACTTTCAATTTTAACATCATAAGGGCTGTTGTAATTGTAAGAACACCCTGAATTCTAAAAGGGGTTTTCCTCCACTTGTTTCTTCAATATTTAGATTTTGTATACAATTATTGTTTGCAAATGTTTTGCATTTAATAAGTCCATTGAAAGAGTACACTATTTTATGCATAAATATAGCAAAAAACCTGTGTTATAAATTGTGGTCAGTGAAATAAGAACTCAGTACAGCATGTACAGTCCCAATTTGAATTTAGAAATTCATTATTTATTTGATGGTGCTTAAGTAATCTCACCATCAGACTCAGTAACTCTCTAACACTAAGCAAGAAACAGAATACTCTTTTGAGGATAAACTGAAGTACAGTTTATAAGATTCCTTTAACTCTAGAAAAGTATAAATTAATGCTATAACAAAACCGTTCAGGGTGGAGCACTTTGCAGTGGTATGGGTAATTCATTGTTGGATTTTGTTTTCAATTCAGAACAATGCCATGTAGCACATCAAGGAAATGACTAGCAGGGGCCTTCTCCCACCCCTCAGTATCACCACCACCTCAGATTTTGTCCCCTCTTTTTCAGCCTCAGAAAAAGAGTTTTGTCGAATAGCAGCGAGAAACAGCTTGTCTCCACGAAACAGTACCACTGAAACAGTAAGACTGGTAATGTTTTGACACTGTGGGTAAGAAGAAATTTCAAAATAAATTCACTATTCTTCCCTTGCAGTGATTTAGTCAAACACTAAAAAGCTACTATCATTTAACAGGCAGTAACAACTCATGCCAAACTCTACTAAGTCTTTCTAGATGTGAATTTCTTGAACCTTGGTAAAGTCACCAACTATTCAACAGTCATCAACCTGCCCACCTTAACATATATTTCAATGGTTTATTTTGAATAACTGAATTTAAACATTTTATATGGTTTTATGCTAATTTAACATTACTTAATTGTCCTTTAGTAACCTTTAGTCTAGTGGATAGCTAAAATCAGAATTGTTTGGTTCTGACAGTCACACTCTGAGCAATATTTTTATGGCTGTTAATGACATTAAACCATAAACAGCTGCCAGAAGTCCTGACCACCTGTACAAAGGGGAAAAGCCTGTGCCTGCACTCCATCCATTCCAGCTCCCACATCCATGTCAGCAGAAGCACACTTTCTCTGGCAGGAGGTGGAAGGAACGGGAGCATGAACTTCCAGCACAGCTGTAGGCAGAAACCTGCAACAAGGGAACATTTGTCGAGTGTCCTGGCAGCCTGCCGGTACGTAGGTGGCCATCCTAGATCTGCCTAGGGCAGCAAAAAAAATTTTGCCAGGGCTGTGACAGCACCTGCCTAAACGAGGAGCTCACCGAATTTACGTGAAATAGGAAATGAGGGGGGAGCAAGGGGAAGGGTACCCTTGCATGGATCTGTTATTAACTGAGGCTTTCAGTGTTGCTTACAGGAAGTACAAAAGTATCTGAACACAGGCTTTCCAAAAACTTCTTCACTCTAAAGATGCTAAATGTTCTGCGATTCTTGAATTTTATTTCTAAACTGTTTTATCATCAATAAACTGTCACAGGGACCATGTTTTTGTCATAAACCCAGACACAAACAAGTAGCCTGGGAGAAACCGGGTGGGGGAAATAGGAGGAAGGACTTCCCTACCCTTTGGGTCATCTTCCTGAATGGTTTTCAATACGTGAATAGAAATGAAAAAAGAACTTGGATGACTAAGGCAATAATTTGGGTGTACCCTTTCATGCACAGGAGTGGGGAGGAGGCTGCTAACCAAAAAAACCAAAGTAAAAACCCAAACCCAGATACTTTAAATACATTTATCCACTCACCTGATTAACATGTGGAGTAATCACACAGTCCTCCTTTAGTTGCTCAAGATGGCTGATAAGAAAATTGCTTACGCCAATTGATTTACACAAACCTAAAGAAAAATAGAACAAGAAAAAGTTTTGGGACAATCCTAACTACTTGGGTGGATGATTTGAAAAATATCACTTTCAAGAGACAAAATGACTTTTCATATCATTTGTGTAGAGTAAAATACTGCAAAGAAACACAGAAAAACAGCACCGAAATCTAGTTTGACAGTGTTATCTGAAAGCATGGCTCTGTCACAGTTACATTAGGAAATCATTTTATAATCTAAACACACTGGAAACTCCCCAGTGTATAAAAACTCCAGGGTAAATTCTGGGAAAGGCTAACGTAGTATAAGCAAAGAACAATTGGACTCCACCAGAATGAAAAGAAGGAAATGGTGTTCCAAGCCGCTTGCCAAAACTAAAGGAAAGTGGAACATTTGCTGAAGACTAATACGGTGTGAGCAATACAACCCAAGGACACGCAGCCCAAATGAACCATGTCACACTGCCTACATTTCTGTTAGATCATTAAAAGATGTTACATAACAATCAGTGTAAAATCTTCAATTAAATGAGCAGTATCTAGCAAGAACCACGCTAGATACTGCATGTATCTAGATTTCTCAGCTCCTGTTGACAAGCAAACGGAGTTAAATTGGACCTAGGTGATATGAAGGCTATTTTTTATATAAACCTCAAGTGTGCATGCGTGTGTATAAATTAAGAGCTGACAGTCCTGAAATCAGATGTCTTCCTTCAAACCTCAGATGTGATAAAGGCCAACTCCCAGTCTTGGCCTGCCACCACCCCTCAGCCCTGCCTCGTCCGGGATAGTTTGGTCCTTCTGCTGTGCAGCCAGCAGGACAGGCAGCTGGGGCTAGGCTGTAGGGTCTCCTTAGGCTGTGCATTCTGTGGACCACGACTCAGATTAATTTCTTCAGTATGTGAAGACAATCTTTGTCTGGATTGACTTGAGCTGCATTTCAGTTTGTTACTCTACAGATGAGAAGTCTGTCACTGTGTGTGAACACAGAAGTCTGATCACTGTTGTTAATCCAGTATTTATTTGAGCTGACCAATTCTATAAAATGCATAGACATGTGTGTGTCTGTGGAGACACAATAAAGAGGCTCTGACACCTGCCAGGTTCAGCAGAAAGGAGGAAATGACGTCGATTTATTGACACTATATTATTTTTATACACATTCCAATACTACAAGGAATTGGAGAGCATGTCACTTCCTTCTCCATCTTCACTGGAGAAGAAAGGTGCCCATCCAAGTGGTTATATCACAAAAGGAATGAAAAACAGAAAATACCGTTAAGTAAACATCGGCTCTATTTACATAAAACTGTGTGAGAAAATATCTGACTCCAAGGTTAAAAACAGAAGGCTTAAAGAAAACAAGGCGACACATGTGCGTATCTATATACAAGGAAAGAAATTACATTTTTCTAGTCCTGTATGAAATTCTGTAAGTGAAGTTACAGTTTACTGCTAATTCTTATAAACAGATTGTTAAAGTCCTAAAAAAAATAAAATCTGCTTTCACATATTTTAGCAGCATAAGATGCACTGCAGCAAAACCTGCACCCACACTATCATTTTTTAATGTGGCTTCTTTCATGGAATACCAAAAGAACAAAAATATACATCTAAAATGCCAGATGTCTTTCCCTTACAGAAATTATCAGTGTTCAAGATGTATAACACAATTAGGTTAAAACCTGCACTAAAGTGATTTACATAATTTGTATGTAATCTGCCAAGAGGAGCAAAAGCTGAGCTTTTGACAAACAACCCTGGCGTATCAACACTAATAAATCATTATGCCACGGCAGTCAGAAAAACACGGTTTTAACACAATGGTGAACCAAAATATTATACACTATTGTTGAAAGCTAAGGAGTTACAAAAAACATGCTGTTACTGCCCTTGAAGAATAAAGCTTTCATTTCAGGTTGAAATAAAAAAAAATTCAGTCACAGACAAGAAATAGTACATTTCCACAAAAAGCTTCCATTTTTTCCCCCTACAGTATACTCTAAGATGTTTTGCTTCCAGCATATTTCTCATAGGAGACTTTGAAGTCTGTTCCATCATGTTAGATCTCCCATCACGAAATTTCAGGTCAGATTTATGTTTTGCATTAAAAGTCATCTGAGCCATTCCTACTAAAATCAGTATTATAGCACTCATGTGTTTAGAGCGATGTCCCACAGAGAAAGCTTAATTCAAAACTGCCAAGAAAGTAAACATTTTCCCAGAAAACAGAGAAATAATTAGAATTTCAATGCTTTTGCGGAACCAGTATTTTCTTAAGGGAAATTTTTTTTAAAGAACGTTTTTTTTTTTTAAGGGAATACAATTAAAACATTTCACTTTCATTAAATACGCATACTTAGTTTGGGTAAAGTTAGAACCCTTCATTTCAACTCCGTTGCTTTGGTGTTTGTTACAGGTTAATACATGACAGTTAAAGCGTTTTGACTTTTGCATTAATTTGCAATATAAAATACAAAAAATATTAAAACAATTGCACAGTCTAACTGTATTAAAAAATCTTATTTCAATGCATGGTGGAAACATGAATTCAAAACACTGGAATTTCCTGAAAAATAGAGCCTGAATTTGAACAATCAATCAATAGATTCTACTCTAGAGAATTGCTTCCATTTGCCTGATGGAAGATTAACACAGTTGCTCTGCATTGCCCAAATCTCAGAAAGATTGCCTTTAAGAAGACGATTATACAAAATTATTTCCACATTTACATCTTCTGGATTAATTCCTAAGAGTGAAGATTTACAAAAACATGGATATGAAACAGAAGGTCTGGTTAGCTCCTGGGCCTTATCTGACAGATTGACACTTGTGACTACATCTGTCAAACAAGATCCATGAAATCATATCAACAGAAGAAATAAAAAACCTGCATACTGAGAAGCTTGTGTAAAATGGTCCTGACTCATTGCCTTGAAATAACCTGGGAGACACAGGGGGAACATCATTTCCTTATATTTCCTCTCTCATGGAGCACCAACAGAGGTGCTCCTGCCATGGGTCTCAGAAACACCAGAATGCTCTTGAAAATGGGGGCAGGCTTTTGCCCTTTGTTGTTTTGTTTTTTTTTTTTGTTTTTTTGGGGGGGGGGAAGTTTGGTTCGTTTTGTTTCAATTTAATACCTGTTTAGAATGCTTAAAAATCTCATTTTAGACAATTCAGGCACAGTACATGCTGTTAACAGCTGTTGTGACTGCAGGTGGTTTTAAAGTCTATACTTCTTTTTAACTTAACCATTTTAATGTTAAGTTCAGGTTTCCTGAAGTTCAGGTTTCCTGAGATAAAGGTTTGCAATATATTAGATATAATCCCTCTAGAAAGTACCCTTAAAATATACATTTTTAGTGTCATATTTACAAACTCACAGAGCTTTGACTCAGGGAGAGGAAGCATCCTCCTCATCTGCTTGAGGAAATGATTGGTCTGGCTCCTATGAAGCAGATTTTGAGGAAGTGCCAGGTGCAATAAGCAAGGAGTTTGCAATTCCCCATCAGCTCCCAAAGGCTCCTGTTCTATCTTCTGAGGCTTTGTTCTATTCCTTGCGACTCTGACTTCACAGGCTCAAAGAAAAACTTAGGAACACTGCTCCTTTTATGCATGCATAAAACTGACTGACCACAATACTGGAACAGAAAATTTCATCCAGCTTTGAAAGCCTATCATGAAACTCTGCAAGACACATCAGAAAACATATGGGCAAAATAATAGTTTATTATAATGGGGAAAAAAATAAGGATATTTTCTATTATCCACAAAAAAATCTTGGCCCCCACTACATTGGTAATTTCACCACACTGTATTCCTCCCAGCTACTGTGAAGCACTACATCATGCCAATGGACTGGTTTGGAATGTAGTTGAGTATTAAGCTTAAAGCATTTTTTATTGCAACTTAGAGAATGATTGGGTATTTTTATCTTTACTCTGTATAATACCAAATTATACAAAGTTTAATGGGTTTGTTAGTCTTGCAACAGAAAACCATAAATATACTGTCTTGGCACTACAACACTGTTTTAGTACAATAGCGAGCCTTATCTTTCTCTAGCACTACTACAGACTTTTATCAAACTGCTAAATACCCTCTGGAATATTAAATGTACCAAGTTCAGATCAAAAAGATTTTTTAAATTACAAAACTGGATACCGAGTTTGTGGGGCCCATTTTCCTCCCCCTCCCTGCTGCTCTACATGAGTCAGAGCAAGGGAGAATTCCCACGTCCAGTGAACAGTGCCCATTTTGTTGTATCTTCTATTCAGGCCACAGAATAAAAACACAAATGGATCTACTTTTCACAAGAGGTCAACTGCAGTCACTGTATCTTTATTAGTGAAGGTTGCACAGGTTGGAAAGGTCCATATTCTCTCTGATAGGCACGCTGGGTGTAAATCATGTTACTCACAGAAACTGTACAAGATTTGATTTCAGCATAACTTGCTAAACCAAAGCTGTAGGCTGAGAGTGCCCCACATGCAGACTGAAAGCCAAAGCCTTGATAAATAAAGCAGACTACTCTTAGACAGAATCAATGGGGAGTTAACTTCTAGATCTGTGAAATAACACGTGTTGCCATACCACAGACTAAAACACACAGACACCAGAAGGCAAAGTGCCCCTCTGAGACACTCAGGAAGACTGTGGCAAAACTGAAAATACACAAATCGTACTTCCTCCTCCAAAGGATTTCTTTTTAGCCTATTCACTGCCGCAGTACAGGTGCTTGTCTGCAATTCTGTAACCATTACTCCTGCTACACATCACCTGTGAACCATGATAAGCTGTGAGGACAAGAGAGAGCAGGCATGAATAGAAGTCAAATCGTTAACTTCCTGACTGAAAACTCTTTACAAGCAGTCTGTTTCCACAACTGTTAAATGGCAACCTAAACAGCATAGTGCACAACAGTACTGGTGTAATGCACATTGTCTCTGACCCTGGCTGCTCATTCTGACTACTTCAGTGCAATGCTATCTTAGTTATGTTGACATATTTTTATTCTTACAGTTGGCTTTACAAATGAGACCAGACAAAAACCCAATCCACCACATGGTACAAAATCAGTTGCACTATACCTTAATTCAATAATGCCACCACACACTGTGATGTGAAAATGTGATCAAAATTATCAGCAACTCAGCTATGTGCCTAGAGGCTAACAGAATATGTACCCCCAAAAGTAGCACTTTGGAGGTATTACAAAGAGCATATAGGTAAGATTCTAAATAGTTTGTTCCCCCTGTAACTATGATGGCACAGTTTCCTAAACTGGGGTTCTTTTTGGACTTCTGTATCAGAGACGATAGTGATTCCCAACTGGTATGAATAACAGCAACCTGACTGATGTTAATAAATCAATACTGATTTAAAATAGTTAAAATCTAAGGCTTTACTTCAGCATATGCAAAACAGATAAATTATGCCTTTTCCACAAATCATGTGCATTATTTATTGAGAGAAAAAGTTATTTTGGACAAGGACTTTCCTTTGAAAGATATTTCAACATTGCCTTCTTCACAAGAGTTCTTGTGTTCACACTGGGACCTCTTGGCACATCTGTATGGCACCACTTGTGTACATTAGCTTTAAATCTTTTTGCTTAGCTTGCTTATTTACAGTTTTGACAAAAAGGATTCACTTGCTAGCAGAAAAGGCACAAGCCATACACTGCAATAAGTAATGAAACAAAGTCCTCTGAGGACTTATTTTTACACTTAGAATTACCCATGAAGTCCTTGACATTAAGGAAGAAAAATTAGCAAAACAAATGTGCATAGATGTTGATGCAAGTTTAGATTCATTCTCACTTTTACATCTGCACCAAAAGGACTTTTTCTGTGGCAATTTCTTACTTCTAAATAAGATACTAAAAAATATTAAATTTCTTTATGATCTTTAACATAAATAAGTGTAACTTTTTTTCATACGTCTTTATTGCTGTCTTATCTGATGAAGAGGGTGTGGTGCAACCCAAATCTTTACCAACCTGCAACCACTTCCAACCCATGAAAACACATCTCTGAACTGTGTTTCTCATAATAACAAACCCACAAGACATCCTCATCTACGCAGACAGAATATTATCAACAATGTGAAAAAGAACTGTTTCTAGGCAAACAAGTTACTTGCTTTTGCTTATTAAAACTTTAGTGCAACTTATGAACACACATTCACATATGACTTCTATGACCTGTAACACAACAGCTTGAATTGTCAGGTCTTCATCATTTGACAACACACATATAGACTTAAAACAGAATATGTCACCTAGCAAAGGATGTGCTAGAAATTTGTGCCACCTGCAGAAAATCTGTATTTGGTTCACTGAACCCTTTTCCCTCCTACTTTTAAGAACACATAGAAGATGGAGGAAGAAAATACGATGACTGAGCTGGTCTGTGCCCAACAATGAAGATGGGAAGAATATTATTAAGGTTGATTAGATATCTTCTCTCACTTGGAATTTAAAAAACCAACTTTTTTCCAAGAACAAAGTTACATGGCTTTAATTACTGGGCTAAACAATTTCTGTTACTTTCTGAGACTCTGTTCAAATCACACACATAATCATAACACAAACATATGTTAAGACACATCAAGGAATTTCTGATGCAAGTAAGAATATTTCGTGTCAGCATAAACTGCACTGCTAAACATTAAAAAGATAAGCAAACAATTTTAGTAAAATGGCAGTGAGTTCAAGTGGGATCTGAACCCATAACAACCACCACAGTACTACTCTTGCCAACTTCAGGCAAAAGCCCTGGCTGGAAGCCCTCATTCTTCCCAGCATTTTTAGATAGAGGGAAGAGTAATCATGTGCATGTGTGCATGAAAGCTTGCTGAGATGACGGGCTACCCACAACGCCAAAACCAAGGTCATCAAAGACACTGCTTATGGAAAGGGTCACTTTGCTAGGAACAGCCCAGTTACCAGTGAGCACATACACTGACTAGTCCCCATGTCAGAGCAGTTTGCCACCCTGCTTTCATCTGCCAGCCGACAAATGCCTAAACAGGAATGTTGCAGCTGTCAAGGGAATGTATGACTCCATGTATGTATCTTGGAATGGATTCTGTAGGCAGCCCAGCCTCTGTTCTGAGGTACTGGGAAAGATTATTCCACAAAAGAACAATTTGGAGACCACAGAAATTCAAACCATAGCCCTGATATTACAAGAATTCTAGTTGATTTCAGATGTTACAACAGAAATAACCAGAAATAACTATGCACAAATGTCTTCCTGACCAAGTTTTAGAATTTTTTTGCTCCCTTTTCCCTCAGCACTGCTTATCCCACAACTCTTTAAAGGAAAACACAAATGCAGGCTATTGAACAAAGATACATGTCTAGAATTCTCTATCTCTCAGCACTGCAGTACAGATAGAATCTTCTTTACTCTGACTGTGACCTGAGTCATCTGGCTCCTGTGAAACAGCGCCAATCAAACTGGAGCAGATTAACAAGTCAGAGAAGATAACAATAATAAAAAAAGCATTTAACAGCATTTAAAGAAACAAATTCTTAAAACTGTATTGTCCTCAGCTAGTAGAAATCAATTTAGCAACAAGACCTTTTCTGCTATGAACAGAGAGCTATCGGTTTGGTCTATCAGAAGTCACACAGGATTTTTTAATGGCAGTTCTTAGTGCAGGTAAACACTATCCTAAATTCCATTCCAAATCCTTTACCTTCTACTTTCAGGTACCTACTAAAATTTTCTAAAATCAGTAAAGAAAATTATTCTCCTTTCCCATTCACTTGTTCCTAATTCTCAACATAAAGAAGTTGCAGTGGCTGATCAGCAGAAGCTCCTCAGGAGGTTGTTCATTAAAAAAATCTTCTGATCACTGGGGCTGAATACCAAGACCAGGTGCAGAATTCTGATCCCTGAGCTACTGTAGGATTTGGCACAATTACCTCTGGAAGCAAGGTCAGGCCTAAATGCATGCAAATCCCAGGGTCTGAAGACATATGGAACACAGCAGACTGTAGGACAAAACAGAAATCTCTGCACTGAATTCTTTCTTAATCAGCACATGAACGTCTTGTGAATAAAGCAGTATTGTAATTCATCAGTATGACAAATACACATTCTGTGTGATTTGGGGAAATGTACATAAAATTTGTCAGTTTGGTTCATGGTATGGAATGATACAACTGCTATGCTGGGTAGGTTTGGATACCACCGTAAATATTTACCTTGCTGACCAGAACTGTATCACATTTTCCCCTGGACAGATATTAATGGAAACCAGCAAATTTAATGACTGGGCTCTATCTATACAATAGGAATACTACAAAAACAAATTAAAAGTATAATCTTGCCTTTGCAGCAAAGAGAAGATAGAGGGTATAAATATACAAATTCCAGGTTAAAGAGGGAAAGATGCTTGTAGAACATTTAATGGACTCTTAAGAAACCTGCTGAAGGATTTAGCCAGGAGAGAAGATGAGTATTTTTAGCCAAAGACTCTCTACCTCAAGGGCAAACCAGAAAGACACAGGACCATGTTCCAGATGCAATTCAGAGGGATTAAAACACCTGAAGAAGCTGGAACTTCCAGGGTGTGTTATTTTAACACAGATAATTAATGTAGTATGTCATACTGTTACAGTGAAAGACAACATTGGCTTTAGAATCCCTAGGAGTGTTTTTGGGCATGCTCTCATGTCAGTCATGCTATCCCTTAGGATTCTGGGAAATTGTTTTTAACCTGAATTGTGATCTTGAGATAGCTGATCAGTTGCCTGAGGCAGTTGAACAGTGGATTCAAGCACAAGGGAGAGTGCTAAAACGTGAAACTTTCTTTCAAGTGTTCCTGAGACTCCAGCCTTGGGGCAGTAAGCAGATTCCATTTAGTTTCCAAAGCACGTTGGATCCAAGCTGTGCAGCCCAAAACTTCAGTTTGGTGAGCAATCAACTGGAGAGGGTAACCAGATCCCCAACAAACACTATTCAGATTCTCATTTTAAATTGTTCATATTTCCAGTTCACATCATACCAGGACAAAGGAGTCTTTCACAAAACGCTAACCTCAAATTCCTTTTGATGAAATACGAAAACAGTGGTAAGCCAGAGTGAGAATTTTTCAGTGATAGCAAAGGATCTCTCTTGTCACTTGAAACTACTATTTTCTATTTATAATCATATTCTGATGTTACAGCTCAACTCCAGACCTTCATTAGGTATATATAAGAAGCACTACTAAGCAGCTACAGATTAAGAAACAATAAACTTAAGGATGCCCACATATCTCAATGAATGCACATCTACCAATTCCACACCAAGTTCATTGGCACCTGCCGCATTCAAATAGCAATAAACCTGAACAATAAATCCTCTACAGCCAGAGGTACTTATGCATTTACGAAAATCAGACTCATTAGATTTTTAACTCTTTATGCAAGTTTTCTGCTTCCTAAAATATTTATTTTAATAATTCTGACAAATACTCAGATTTTTTAAAACTTGTTCCATGAAGTTCCTATTATTTGGGGACAGGGTCTTATAAATTAGTGCAGACTGACCTGGACTTGGCAGAGACCCAGAACCTCTGCCTCTTCTCACTTAGCTGGGTGGGAAGACACTTGAGGCCAGAGCCCTGCAAGTCGTGTTACTGCAGCCCTGTGTTCCAGCAGCTCTGTGTGGGCTCTCAGGTGAACCTGAATGAATCCTTGTAGACATGACTTAAAAAAATTCTCTCAAGACCTATGAATATAGATGGAATTGGTATTTTGCTTGTGTCAACTTTTGACCAATGAGACCAATCTAAAAGTTAATATAATCTTTAAAAAAATCCCTCCATTATAAACTTTTACAGTCTTGAGTACTAACAGTTTATTTACTCTCCTTCTACTGTAATTGATAATAATAATAGATGGTTAATAATCTACATTACTTTAAAATAATGTTTCTTGCCCCAGGTAGGTGGAATTTTGCAGAATAAATATTAACCTGGATTTAAACTGAAGAATGAGATTTACAAATATGTGCATTCAAATATCTGTGAATACAGAGAATTGATTAAAGAAATTCTTGGTAACTTCAGCCAGATCAAAGACTTAGTCAATACTGACATCTTTTAACCATCTCACACGACTCTTGCAGATAGTTCCAACACAGAAACCAATCTGCTTTCTACAGAGGACAGTGGTTATTGTCTCTGCACTTTCAGGTACTCTTCAGGATGGACACAGTTAGCTACTAAAGCCACTACCAAGATGAATAATTTCAGTATTACCTTTGTGAATTAAATGCAGAAGCAAATATTTGTTTAAAATGTCAATCCTTGAATGCGAAGCATTTAGTTTCTAATTTTTTTTTCCAGAATAAACATCCCCCTCCCAAAAAAACCCCAAAATAAACAAACAGAAAAAAAATTAACAGAATTCCAAAGAGGAACCAATGACTACATGAACTAATGTCAAGTTCAGAGTAGACAAAGAACTCACTTGTTCATAGAACTTATAATTTTTTCCTCTAATAAATGAAGATTTTATTTTTTTCCTCAAGTAAGGATTTTGACCAACTCCTATATTCAGTTCAAACCAAGGCTAACATGTTGGTCACATAACACATAGCAAGTCACAAAGATATGCAGCAAGTGTTTAATCTTCAGTGGAAAATCTAGTGGTTAACCATGGAAACAAATTATTTAACATTTTGTTCAGGAATCATTGCATTTCCAACTCTAGAGTGGTTAACATCTGTGTGTCATTTCAGGAACACATAGTTATGGTCAGGACATCCAGAGTCTGTATCCACCAAGGCAAAAGTGTGGAAGTTAAGGTTCTAAGGCACTTGACTCAACCAGACCATTAAATTTTCCTTCCCCTGTAAATGATCTGAGGTAATTTCGACAACCAGAGCTGGAAAACTTATCCTCAGCTAAATGAATCATGAGTCTACAGAATGCTTGAATTCAGAAAAAGAGTGACAGTAGCAACACGCAAATTGAAAAAAACCAATGAAGAAATGCAACCACAGGAAAAATAAATATAGCATGGGATGTCTGTAAAGAGGTATCATATACAGGGACAAAAATCAAAAGCAGTTTTTCCCTGTTTGTGAGAACAGCAATAGTATTTCCACTGACTTATTAAAAGACCACTGAATAGCTCATAGGTTTTTCCATTAGGAAGATATAGAGAAAGGAGTCGTGTAAGACAGGAAAGATCACAAAGACACATGCAAAAGCAGAATAAATGGGATAGGATAGGATAGGAATAATAATAGAATGTGAAAAATACAACCTGTTTGCAGCAAATTAGGATGGCGTATCTAGGCACAAAGGGCATGCAGTAACTTAAATACTGATCAGAAAAAAACTTTCACAGTGAAAAGATGAAATACCTTGTGGAATAATCCATCTTTGGATGTAAGAGTCATTCATGCTTTGAAATACTAGGTCAGTGAAGCATTTCTTTAAAAACTGAATGTTGTAATGTCTTACATGGCAGAAAACACGTTTAGCAACTTCCCTTATGCTCAATATAAAAAGAAAGAACAAAAGATGTATCAAAGATAATTTACTTCTGTTTTTGCCCAGCCAGAGCAAAAATAAATGACGGATTGAAGTGTTAGGAGGTGTATGGCTCTGATAAAACTGGAAGTGACACACAGCCTGTAGCTGCCTTTGTACAACTCTCCTGCTACAGTCACTACTTCAGTAACTCTAGGTTAGTGGATAGACTACTTTACCCAAGAGGTCTTCTCCCCACTTGTGGAACTTCTTCGAAGCTGTAAACAGGGTGGTCCACATGGCCCAAGAATGGCATGATAGGATTTTCTCTCACATCATTTATAATAATTCTGCATACTTCAGGAGCAAAAATCCTCCTCTTCAATCTACAATCTACTCTTCCTATTGCTATGAGCATAAACTGAAGTTTGCTGTGCACCGAAAATCAGTGAGTTATCCGAACTCGAGAGAGTAGCTCCGTTCTTTGACTGTTCTTCCCAAAAGTTAGCACTAAAGAATCTGCAGTTGAGTATTTGTTCCTCATTTAGCCATTTTATTTTGTTAACTTTTAAATCACAAATGCAGTTATAAAATACCACAATGCATGATAAATTGGAAAATGGCATCATACAATTATAAAAAAATACCTAAAGGAGATAAAATTTGGCATGATTTATACGTAAAAAAGAGGAGGTTACCACAAAGATGTTCTATAGTGTTCTATGGTGTTCTATAGTGGCATAGAGATTTCAATGAATCAGTAGATTTCCTCAAGAAAGTATGCACACCATTATTAATCTCATGGACAGAATTTGACAATGTATTATCTACAAGCAGCACCAAATTGCGAATGAAGCAATTTTCAAAGAGATTTTCATAACGTACACACCCAAATTCCACTGAAATATGGGCATTCAGTTCAAATTAAGTTTTTTAACATCTCTCACTATGAGTTTCCCAACCCCAAAGCACACTATAATTCCGTCTTCTAAGACAGGTTTTGTTATTGTATCACCTTTCTCATAGAGCTCTTCCATCGCTCTCCAGGTTTCAGCTCGGACCTCTCGATTGCTTTTGCCTAGAACTTGTGCATCAGGCCAGTGTATCAAATAAAGATCTAAAAAAGAAACAGAACCAGACTGCTTATTAAAGTGTCCAAAAAATAAATATATCAAAGCAAATGAGATAGCATTTTCCCTCCACAATGGCCCCTAACACATAATCATCATAATAGTTCAATTACTACTCAGTGATCATTACTGTATATATCCAGTTGTAATAAATGAATTCTGTAACAACACATTAACAACTAAGGGTAGCAGAACTTGCACATGTTCCACATGTTTAGGTCACTGTAATCAGAATTTCATGGTTACGTATGCACTTACAAACCTTCCAAACATAACATGCCCCAACATTCTCAAAAGGATTTTGGTCACTGGAATTATGAGTGGACTACTACTTATTAAGTGCTGCAAGTCTTCCATTTCACTGAAGATAAATACATTTCACAGTTCTGCAGATATTTTATACAACCTCAGCAGTGGGTCTGTCTTCCTCCTTTCTAAAAAATACTTCCACTTACGAATTTCTGTTGGAAACACATTCTATATGCAGATTTTTTGTCTAAGTTTTGTGGCAGCCTTTGTGGTTTTTTTAAAGAAATTTTTAATACAATATTTTAAGGTGACAAAATAATGCTTTATTACATATTTTGGCACAATTAGCACGATTTCAAACACAATTAAGATTTACTGCTGATGAAATTACCATAGAATCATAGAACCTTTTCCTAATGTCCAACCTAAACCTTCCCCGACACAGCTCCATGCCGTTTCCTTGGGTCACTGGTCACCAGAGAGAAGGGACCAGTGCTGCCCCTCCACTGCCCCTCATGAGGAGGCTCTTTGTGTGCTGTCTTCCTGCAAGAAAAGACCATCTTTTGATTGAAAAAGGAAGCACTTCCAACATAAATTGAGAAATGCACATATACTGGACTCAGGAGTTCCAAATCAGATTTAAATTTTAAAAATGACAGGATCTATAACTCCTTTATAAGTTTGTAGACACTGCTAGACATTCTGACGGAGAAATTTAGAGATACTTGGAAAACAATTACATTTCTATTCAAATTCTAACTGCAGATTAAACAGGTAACTGCAGGTATCCCAGTCAAACAGGTTTTGCCCTTTGCTGCATATATTAGTCTGATGAAAAACAGGAAAAGAAAGTAAATAGGTGACTGAGATGTGTACCATTTCCTTGGTGCTTTATAATATTCCTTTTCTGGCAGTTCAAATAGAGTTAAGAAAAAAACCCGACTTGTTTGCAATGAGAAGAGTTTTTTGTTCTTTGAATACATCACACCATTCATTTACAGCACTTCTTTGTGAAGTGATGTGTTTGTGAAGATCCTCTGCTTAGTGAATAATGAAAAAATGGGGGGAAAATGGAAAAAAAATCCTTTTATTCACAATTTAATGACTACACTAATGATTACTATGTCAGTGGGCTGGTATATTAGCTTTCTCCCTCTAAAATACAAATTCAACCTTGATTTAAGATGAAAATGTAACATGAAATTCATTATAATACACCAGCTCCAATTTTGGTACATCATTGCAACACATTAAAGACAGTGCTTTACTTACCTTAAGAATCTAAGTAGAGCAGTACAGAATTCTGTACAGTAAAATACATTAGAGAAAGGCAAACATTTTGTATGTGTCACAAAAATCACAAGCTACATTTGTACTTCCTGATATCAATAATCCATTTCAACACAATTTTAAACTTTTAGACTTTTAAATACAATAGCTCCGACAAGCAAATAATCACTTATATACAATCATCTGCAGCATCTGGTTTTGCATCACATTCAAGGAGAACATTGCTTGCTCTTTGCCCTTTTATCCATAAAATCCACATCCAATTCCACAGGCAGTCTTACTCATCACCAATCTATGAATAATTACATCTTCACTAATTTCTCTGAGAAATGAAGTTGTATTTATTAAAAGTAAATACCAATACATGGCATTGGAATAAATACCAATTCTGTGACATTTAACTGAAAACTAGTATTGGGATATTGATTAAAATGTTCAGTGAGGTTATGTTCAAAACTCAGGACTACTCAAATTCTGTTGCCAATAAAATTTCCACTGATTTATATTAGACATAAACCCAAGGATTAGCATTAGGAATTGCTAACATCAAGTATTCATTTTGATCCAAAATTATAAACACTACTGGGCCTACTTACTGCATGGAGACTGCCATGCTTGCATTTAAACTTTTTTGCATGTATAAAGCAAGTGTCATATATAAGTAGGTGCAAGTTACTGGTATCTGATGCCTACCTCACAGAAAAATGGAAGAATTACATCTTTTAAATTGCTGCTTGCTATGTTCTCCAAACCAGACTAATATGAACTGCTTAACTACGCAGAAAAATGTCATTTAGCAAAAATAATCAAACATCAGCAGAATTTCACAACCAGTTACTTCTCCAAAAGCCTGACTATTCAGTTAGACACCACAGTTTGCAAATGCTCACAGAAATAGTTACATCATGGATTTCCACAGACACAGATGCATTGTACTCAGCTCAGGAAACTGAAACATTCTCCAAAGAAAAACTTCTAAGAGATTTGGTAACTGAAAGATCTCTGGCCTTGGACATCTAAAGAAATGCAACACATCCCCCTTCTCTGTATTAGTGTCTGATGCCTCTCATGCAAACAAGATTAGCTGCTGGTCCTTTATTTTAGAAAGGTTTTAGAAACCTTTCTTTTAGAAAGGTTTAGAAACCTTTAGAAAGTTTTAGAAAGTTCTTTTTTTTTTTTTTTTGATATATATATCATCCTATTATGTTTATTTCAATTTAGGTTTTTCCATTGAAATAAAAAGTACTCCACGTTTAGAAATATTGGCGTATAGGGCTAGAAAGCAATCTACTGGATCAGCAAGTACAGTCTCCCTGACTGCAAGAAGTATTCATAAAAGATGTGGGGCAAAGGTGCCTTATCTCATAGATAAAGAGTAGAATAGTCCTCCTGGCAGTCATGTGTAAAGCACCCCAGCACAGCTAGGATCTTACTTCTACTGCATCTGTCAGAAAACTTTCCATCATACCTGCAGGCCAATAAAAACAACAAGCACTTCACAAACCAAGGTCTATGATTTCATCTTTATTTGTACACATATTCACACCCTACACCCCCACACACATTTTCTTTTGCTTAACATATTTTCCCTCCTGGGGTACTGGGTTTGTGAGAACATGAACACTCTTAAATTCCTTTTGGAGGTAAGAAATTAGCTTTAAACTATTGATTGAAATAGCTTGAAGCTCTAGCAATCAAGAAATACATAACTTTATCACTGAAAGTTTTTAAGAACAGATTACATTTTTGTTGAGAATGATGTTGTGCCTTGTAGCATAGGAAAGATTAATCAATATCTTGAGATGCCTCCCAACCATGTATTTTTTAAAAATAAACTTAAATCAAAAAATTCACCTTGATTCACAGTATCAGGATGCACTTGAGAAAGAAGAAAAAGCCTCCAAACATTCAAAATCCGGTTTTGTATTTAACAGCTTTTAAAAACATCCTTTGCAGACAATCAGGCTGTAACGGTGCAACAGTAAGTGAAGGCCTGAAGGTCATTAAATGTCAATGCACAGTGGTGCAGGAAAACTAAAACTAACACTTGGGTTGCTTTCACACAGACATTTAAAATAGAAGCAATAGGCTTATTGCTTCTTAGTGGTTGCAGCACCTACAATCAACACACTTCTTAACTAGAAAGTATAGGGCCATTTTACACATTTAAAAGCCAACATGATGTTGTTGTGGAAATAAAAGTTTGCAGTTCTATTCAAATCCCCAATACAATATTTTTTAAAAAGTCAAAATTGACTATAACAAACCTAGTTGTATGAAAAACAAGCCCTGCCTTATAGGAAGCCTAAGAGCAAAAGTATATTTTGCAATGTTTCCCAGCTGTCTTAATGCAGTGATCATATTTCCTTGCTTTTCTCAATAGTCACTGCACTTAAAATTGATACGATGTATTTTTCTTTCTCACTCAATCCTTTTTATTTTGTTTTGTGTTTACTTCTATTGAACAAGGATCAATGTGAAACAACCTATAAAGTGTTTTGAAGCAATACAGAATCTGAATTATGATAATATACTCATTTCATGTGGCTCATCTATTACAGTGAAGATGCTGATAGTGCCTTTGTCCAGCTCCAGCTGGGGATTTGTCATAGGCCAGATTTGCCTGAATGGGACAAACTCGGAACAGTCAAAAGGAAAATAAAATTGTTTATGAATTCGGTAACCCACAAATCCGCATTCAAGAAGTTACTTTAGAGGTTGGATCTAAATCCCAAGGAATGTATTCTGCTACTGCCAAACCTGTAAGATGTGCTGCCATTTCATATTGGTTTGCTGTGAGTGCTAGTTGAGGATCACATTTAGAAAACGCAAGGAGCAGAGTATCTGTTACAACCACTGCCCAGAAATGATACAAATTTCCATCATGTCATGGATATATAATCTACCAGCTCAAATACAAATCCTGGAACACTGCTCTCATAGTACCATTTGTCCAAAAAGTGTTTAGTGAAAAGGCTTCATAACAAGTATTTTACATGGAGCATCTTTTCTCTTAAAAAGCTGTGACTGCTTTCAACAGCTCATCTGTTTCAACAGCTGGCATTCTATGTACTGATACTGCACAGATTTATTAATTCCTGTTAGATTATTTCCCAGATTTCTAATTCAGTGTTTATGGATGGACTGGGTAATCCCTAAGGACCCTCAAGACAATTAACATGAACAAAAAGCTTAGCTGCACATTTAGCTGCCAGGGCTCTTGCGGCTTCTTTTTGTACTCTTCTGAATTACTAACTTTCCCTCCAACATAAAGATCTAACATCACAGATGTATTATTTAGGATCTTTCAGTTTTCTTTATGAACTATGTATCCTTACAGAAGATGTGAACCCCCACATACTTGGTTAATACCAGAGAATGAAATCGGTAAATTTTGATTTACTCTGACCAGCACTGAGGTCACTATGGCTGACTAAGTGGTTCAGGAACAGCTATATAAATTTTTCAGACATCTCCACATCAGTGGAAGAAAGGTGAAGAAGAAGGGAAGATGAGTGAGGGTATTTAAAAAAATTCAAAAAAAAGGAAAAATCTAGTATGGAGACAAATTGTGCAGGCAGCTGTAACATTCCTTAATTGGTCTTAATAACATGTGCACAAGAAGTCTCAGCTTTGAACACATCTGACAAACAAGTTCTGTTTATGCCATTCCAAGGATTCACTCACATGGTGACAGCATTAGTACATTTCTTGCTCTCAGATATTCTTTTTCTTCTTTCAGGCATTTCTGCTTAGCAACAATTTGTAAACTCAGTATTTCTGTGAGCATCTACTCCAATCTACTACCTGAGAAAATAAGAACAACTTACAATTCTAGAAGGAATCACTGCAAATGACTTCTTGGAAGTGAATCAAGTTTTGCTCTCATCAACATTCAGCACCAGTGCCAGAGCAAGCAGAAGAAAAAAGAAAGCAAACAAAAAATATAACAAGCAGAAAACAGAGAGGAGGAATTTCTCAGTTTAAAGGAGAAAGTCAGGGCTTGAAACTTTGTTTATGAAAGTCTCATTGCAGTGACCTGCATTTGCACAGGACAAACAAAAGGGAATTTAAATTCATTTTGCATTATTCTGTACCTGTGGAGGAAGCTAAGGGATACATTTCCAGAAAGAATGGAGCCAAAGATGTGCATACAAGTATCTCTGTCTAACAAATACAAGTTTGTCCCTGTTCACCTTGTAAAGTACTCAAGAAAAAAAAAAGCCAGTGAATAGAGCACACAGCTGCCATTAATATTATACATTATTAATTCAGCAACATTCACTTCCTCATTGAAGTTTGTTTATTGCTAAAATAAGCAAGTATGTTTATTTTCAGGTACCTACTCTCCTATGACCTGTTGCAAGAATTAATTGGCATCATTACTACAACTCTGTCTGTCTAATAAGGTAGTAGCAATATTACGTCCTTGACTGTAAGTTTGTAGGCAAACAAGGAGTTTACTATCAGGGTAAACTTACAAGTGCAGTGTTAGTTAATCTTTAATTTTAGTTTTCTGAAGCCTCGTAGATACTTCGAACATTTTCCCCAAAGCATATTCCATCAGACAGACCAAACCAAAGGCAGTATTCAGAATTTTAAAAAGTTAAAAGAGGTACAAAGTAAGTTTTGGAAAGGACTCCCATTCCTTGAGAAAAAGAAAAGAGACCACAGAAGAAACCTGGCATCTTTGTCACCCTGTTGCCAATGTATTATTGTAAAGTTAATGAATCCTTGTTTCATAGGTTTTGGGTGTTTTTAGCAAAATATATAAAACTCACGTAGTTGTTCCTCAAGTAATTTAACAATAAAAAATACCTTCACAAAACATTTGCAACAAAAAAACCCCTCTGTGCTCTCAATTGTATGCATGTGAACTTCCTAGAGAATAAACAGAACGAGAAACCTCCAAATGTGTAAATAAAGGCAGAATTTGGTTTCTGTGACCCATCTGTACTACATAATTTTTTTCAGGAATTCCTTCATCTTTGCAAGTACTCCTATGGAAAGCACAATAAATGAGCTATATCTAAAGATTCATACCAAGATATTCAACACCAAGTCTTTCACATGATTCCAAGCAGGCCTTTTTTGTGTTTTCATAGCCATAATCACTATGCCACAGTTTGGTAGTTATCCAGAGGTCCTCTTGCTTCACACCACTCTCACTGATGGCCCTTTGGAGGAGGGATTCACAGCCATATCTTTTTGCTGTGTCAATATGACGGATGCCACATTTCTGTAGGGCATGGGCCACTGCAGCATGGGAATAGCCACCCCGGTGGGAAGTACCTAAACAACAAAAGCAGAAGTGAATTGTCAGCAGTGAATTATGAGGGGCATATTTTACCATTGTTTTCAATTTTTTCTTCTTCTTTTTTTTTTTTTTTTGATATATATACACAAAACCTTCTTAATTAATTTTCATTTTCTAATAGTAAAGAAATGGGAACTGACTGATCTTTAGCCTTGGAAAATACATGAAGTGGGAGAAGTTGGTGCTGATCAGAAGTAACTCCATCAATATCAAATATCAACAACATTTAACTATAAAGAAGTGATTTAAGGAGTTAGGTTGAAAATCATCAAAGAGAAAATACATACTTTATGGAAAATTAGTATATGTCTCTTAATTTTCATGCATGAGCAGATGAAAATATTTTTAAAAACCCAAAACCCCAAACAACTTTTAAAACCATTTACTTTGCAAAAAGCATATCCTGAAACCTTTAATTCTGTTGAACTCCTGGTAGCTTGAAGTTATTATTGCGTTGTACAATCCCAGGCTGGGGCATACTGCAGGTGCCATTTACACAATGTCAAACTCAGCAGTAACCAAAACAGTGGAATACTACACAGAAGTTACAGAATGGATATGCAGGGAGTTTCAGAAACAAAATCCTGTTACTGTCATTGTGTGGGGATTCACTGGACATGTATTTTGCATGTCAAGGGGACGGAAGGAGGAGGAGACTCAGCAGGAAAAGCAACCAGCAGGAGGACTTCAGATAAAGAACTGGGTGAGAGCAAGGAGGATGATGTTTCTACTTACCCTTTCCTGTTAGTTGTTTTTCCTGCCTTGAGCCCCTCACCCATTCACCCTCACTCCACACACTTCCCACAAACAGTATTTTCTAGCTTGTTGGAGGAAATGCTCAGTCAGTTCCAGTCAGCTCCCAAGTCACCTCCTTCCAAGCTGATGAACAGTACTTAAAGGCCCTCATGCCGTAAACCACAGGCAGCACGAAATGGCTCCGTCACCGACTTCAGAAATGGCCCTGCACAGTCCTGAACAGGCCACAGCAACAAGGCTTCAGCCCCTTCTAAATCTAAATAAATGAATAAAGGACTCCAGGTCAAAGAATTATTTAAATTGAAATCTGTATCTGCTCTTACCCTTCTCTTTCCCTCCAAACATGGTATTTATTTCTACCCCAAGCACCACCTGCACATTATGAAATTAGCCCTGCAAATGGCCCCCCAGCCTGCCAGGAAAAGGGCACAAATGCAAGCAGAGGTGCTCCTCCTCAGAGCTTCCTGACCCCAATGGGCAACGATGCCCACGGGAGCCTGCAGGACTTTCTCACTCGTTTTAACAACAGGCAACAAGGAGGAGAACTTACAGAAGTCTGACTTGCATGTAAGGCAAGCCAGGTTTTCCTAAATGCTTATCCTTTTTGCTCATTCCTGGTCTTAGAAGGAAAGCCAGTGAGTCTTGCTCAACACTCAGAGTCATTTAAACTAAGCTATAGTATGGTCTGATCTCCTACCCATTACACATCAGGATCATGACATCCTGCTGATCACAATAGGACAATTTCCACTTTATATTTCAGACCAACAAAATGTGGAGTAATGAATTCTTGACTTATCTTCATGGACTTTAAAGTGACGAAATTATAATACTATATTCCCATAATTTTGACATGCATATCATATTCCAAACATAAACAAAGTTTTTAATGTTCTAAAAGACAAAACTTTAAATCTTTTTTTATAGCCACTAAATATGATCACTAACTGACTTAATTTCTGAGCCAACTAGAAATAAATGTTTCTACAACTTGTTTTACGTCAAAATAACTTAAGCTAAGTCAACCTGGTTTTCAAAATAGCTATTTAAAAACCCTCATGAACGTTTAAGAATTTTAGATGACTGCAATGCTACTACATTACAATTATGGGCAAAGAATATATGTGCAATTTTACATTTTTCAAGTCCTAAAGGAATTTTATTACAGAATTATATAACTAGCATAGAAAAACTACTATACTTCTTCATAACAAACCCTTCACTTTTAATATGCTGATACTGGTGCAAAATAAATGAGGTTGTAACTATTGTGTCTGTTTCTGGCTGAATGGACATTTCTAAGCACAAAATGAATGGAGTTCATTTAGAGGTCTTGCAAATGGACTCTGACTCTTTTCATGCATAATGGATTTCAGTAAGAACATTTAGGACAAACAACTCTTTTTTTTTAATTTAACCCTTTAAGTTAAAGGGAGAAAGTGGTTAAGAAGGAAAAATGAAAATAATTTTGTTATTGTTTCCCATTCAGTGATGACATGCACACTTGTTACACAAGAAATAAAGACAGCAAGATCAATCTGGAGGAAATTATCTCAATTTCCATCCCTAAAAATGAACTACAACAGTCCTGGTGCACTAAAGAGTAATTAAAAAGAAATCAACAATTATTTAATATTACCACTTTGCAAGCCAACTTAATCATGAACAATAGGTTGATAAGCTAATTATGCTACTAACGTAAGACTTCTAGACTTTAGAAATCACAATTTTCTTGTGTTTACTTACAAGTCACAGATGGAGAAGGATGACAGAAGAAGGTGGAGTGACTGAACTTTCTAATTTTTTTCGTATTAGAAATTCAAACAATGCTATTTGAACACATTAACATTCTTACAGGTTTGGGATTCCCCTTTGCTCATAGAGATGTAAGTCACACTGTACATGTATATTTAAAGACAAAGTCCAATCATGCATTTAAAACTAGTATGAACCTGCACCCTTTCCATCCCCTTCCTGTTTCTAAAAATATTTAATAATTTTTCTTCCCTAGAATTCACTAATAAGAAATAGGAATTCCTTTTCAAGAAACTATGTCAAATATAAGTAAGTTTGGAAAAGCTTCCTACTTATTAGCTATTATTTTAACTTGTTTCCTAAGGAAGTAGCACTGACTGTTACCTCACTGACTGAACTAAACCAAATTTGACAGATTGGAAGACATGCAAGACAATTACATTCCTATGGATTTTGAGAAAAACTGGTGGTTGCGAGGGACAAGGATACTGCAGTGAAAATATGGATAGGTCAGAGGACACAAATCCATGGAAAGTAGGCTCAATTAGTTACGCTGGTATTTCGTCACAGTTACTCATCACTTTCTTGGTACCCTGAAGAACACTGCCATCGAAACTGGAGGGAGAAAATGCTCTGACAACCCATAAAATGACACGAAGATCATTAGAAAGGCAGAATCCTGTTCATAATGCAGTTGCTACAGGGGAAAAAACCCCAACATGTCAATCAGCAACACTTCCCCCAGTCCCTCAAAAACATCTCCATCCCTGACACCACCAAATATGTAGAACAAGTAACAAACCACCCACTATCCCCCCTCCCAGATTTATGCACCAGCTCAGCTCTCAGCCTCATTAAACTTTGTTCTCCCTCGCAAAGCTGTAGAACTACAGAGAGAGATCCAAAGCACCAACAGTTTTTCAAAACAGAACCAGGATCTACTTTCTCTCTCTGCTTTCTCCCTCTCTCTATGGAGAAACGTCTTCATGTTCTTTGTGAAATGTGAAACCATTATTCACTTGAATATATAAAAATGTCCAGTGACATGAATAACTTTGGCTACTTGAATTCAGTGGGGTAACACTAGGAAAGTTCCTGCTGGTGAAACCCCAGCCAGAATATTTAGAGATCATGTCAGGGAATAATGATCTTCTGACACCAGTACTAAATTAAAAGAGTTGACAAAGAAAACACCTGCATAAATGCCCATTCCTTGCTGATTTTTTTATCTCCAAGTAATCACTTAAGAACTCTCAAAAGCAAAAGCTCAAACATCCTTTTATCAATTTTTAAACACTCACTATGTATATATGGTATTGTATACTGTAACAGGCTTGAAATACCTGATTCTATTAGTTTTACTTGTACTATTTCAACATTACGTCAATATAACACATCTTATATACTGAATATACTGAATCTTTTGGTGTTCATATAGTTTGATTTCCTAATTACCTTATGAGCAAATGTGATGATAAAACATAAAATGGCCATACATAACGCAAACGAACATATAACACATCTAAAGGTTAATTTCTAATCCATTCACAAAACCACATGCCTCTTCTGTGGAAAGGCTCGAGGACAGACAACCCTTACTTGCTGTCCTTGCTGTCTGTCTTACATCCTCCTCCTAATTTTGTATTCATATGATCCTCTGACAAGCTGACTCAGATTGTTAAATAGCCAAAAAAAAGAGAGTACAGTTTCAGAATTATTCATAAACCTGAATAATTCCTCAGAGGGAAAAAGCCACTAAATTTCAGGCAAGGGATGGAGCAAAACAAGTTCTCCCTTTGGCAGTAGCAGTTAAATTATTTGGTTTAATAAATGCTTTTATTCAAATTAAAAAAAAAAAAAATACAGTTGTGTCCTAGCCAATCAACAAATGATCAGAAAGACCTTCTCCATGAACTCGTCTCCTGGAGCCTTTCTTTCTATTCTATTCCCCAACACCATCCCTACAGCTGCTCTCAGAAAAACAGATAATGTCACACTAATTTTCTATCACCACAGCACTAGAACCCAAGTGTTCTTAATGCCATAGTAAACTATCTGGCATAGTTTGACCTTAATAGAGTCAGTTACTTTGAAACTCCTATGTAGCATCACAGGACAAAGTATGCAAACATCCTCTCTCTTCTGGAGTGTAAGGCTTTCCTCCGCAGCAGGTGAAATCAAAGTCAACCTCGCTGTGAAGTTACTACACTCTACAATTTTCATGAGGGAACTAGAGACTATTTCAAGCTAAGAGATCCAAATTTAGTAATATTACTTTTACAAAATAACTTGGATTATTTATTCAGAGTACAAGACTGGCATCCAATGTGTATCTAAAATAGGGCAGTTATTCCTGAGGGAATGGAGCCTAGAGACAATGGGCTTCTGGAAAAACTGGTAGGACACCATCAACAATAACAGAAAGACACTCAGCAGACTCCCATTATATAACCATTAACCAATGGTTCTAAAATTGGTCAGAATGAAAGCAGCACACAGGTTTATCTAAAACTCAGTCATTTAAGGCAAGTTTCTCTTGCCTCTGTAAAAGTTATTTGGATTATGAATGGTTTCATTTTTTGTATATAAGATTTACTTTGGTGAAGTTTCTCTTTCATATTCTTTTGTTTGTTTGCTTGTTTGTCTGCTAAATAGGATGCATTGCTTAGTGCAAAGGTGTCACTCTGGGACTGTTTTTGCCCTGTACGACTCCGAACACACTAACAGAACTCAGTAACAGGAGAAATAAAAGTAAGCAAGCATGATTTTAAACTCTACAATTCTACTCAGGCAAGTCTACACAGGCACCAAGAAACAAAATGCAGGAATACAGCCTTGCCTCAAGGCAAGAGGGTAGGAGAGAGCCATTACGTGTTTATTATGTATCCAGGGAAAGGGAAGCCAGAATTGCTGGTTTTCTCTCTTCCTGAGAGGAAGGAAGAAATGGCAATGAGCCATTGTTGACAGAAGCACTCTATTCCCTCCATCCCACAGAGACTCTGACTGTAAAGGATATTCAGATCATCTATTGTAAAATGACCACACATTTCTGTTCACTGACCCACCATTTATCTCCTCAGAACCTCAGACAGAAAAGTAGGTGCAAGAGCAACTTCTCAGAAAGTGTCTCACAGCAATCCCAGAAAGTCTGGAAGTGGCATCTGACATCAGTGGGATGCTATTGCTCTGATATGGCACCAATTCACGAATGTATTTCTGGCAGCAGAAATAACTATCACCCCAAAAATGCAAATTTTTTTTTCAGCAATAGTAAAGAGATTTCCACTGGAAAAGTGCCAGCTATTTAAATTATCCATCTGTAGTAGTCAAATATTTTAATCATGCACAACCTATCAATAAAATCTGCAAAGAGACCTATGGATTTGAAAGGCAGTTATGAATGTGTAATTCATGTAGAAATTTCATACGCAGAGCAGCAGCACACATTTATTTAAATGCCTTTACAGACAGACTGCCAAATCTTGAAGCCTTTCTTTCACTCCACACTTTCCCACCACCGTGAGAACTATTTCTCATTAACAACCAAATTGGTTTCAGATGCTCTGCTATAAGATGTTACCTTAGAAACCATTCGGTAAAAGACTGTGGCTTCCTTCCATAGAAATCTCAAGCAGTGAAAAGGCAGATTTTCTGGCATAAATCAAATCCAATTTCTAGGGTTCACTAAACCTTTTCTCCTCAGAATAATGTTTTGTGACTAGATCTTAGCAGTTAATAGTGCACGAAGAATTGCTGGTGTGAACCAGTTTTAAATTATTTTCATTCTAGTATCTTTCTTAACTCAATTGAAATTACTTCCAATACTTACCATACCTTGTTAGAACCTTTAACTTCGTAACTAATAAGGATATCTACTATGTGCAGCAAATAAACAGACTGAACAAAACTATTATTTCCCTTCCTTTTTAAAACATGCCCTTAGACTACTCTATCTCATAAGGATGACATTAATTAACTAACATTAGACATTTGGAGATACTTTACAAATTAGACAAATACTACAAATGAGACAAACCAAATTTTTTTCTCCTCCATAAAACTTTCACAAAAAAGAATGATCAAAAGAAAATAAAATACTAAGCCCATATTCTGTATTTAATAAGAACATTATCATAATCATTCCTGCTGTGAAAGGTTGACTTAAAAATAAATTATATAAATAATTCATGATTACACATAACCACCATACAATTCTGTAGAGGAACAGCAAATTTAAGATGTGTTGAACATGAGACCAATGATTCAAAGCCACTTAAAATACTGTAAAGATAATATTATAGGAAAAATTGTAAAGAGAACTGTGATTTGCAGTGACTCATAGCTTTACACAGTGAAAATGTACGTACAATAATTACCACTGTGACATCCTAATTCAAGCTGATGGGTAATTTCTGACATCATACCAGTGCCCTTTACTTGCAAAGTGCAATTGTGAATCATGACAGATCCTCCTCCTGCACCACCACGTGACAGTGTGAGGTCTGAGGCCGTGTCCCACCGGTAATGAATTCATGAGTCCAAGGACAGCAACAACCCAGCTCCCCCCAGTGCAAACTAAGCTGAACAATAAAGAATGTTTCTGACTAAACACTTATTTTTCCCTGCACTATCTTAAGAATTTAAAACGCATTTTCTAAAAGTTTCTGAGACAAATAACATCTCCTCTAGCCCCTCTTGCACTGCACATTCAGACTTAGAACTTCATGCATTAGAATGCAAAGCACTTCCATTCAGGCACTAAGAATGAGAAACAGACCTTAAAGTTATGAAACTGCTGCAAAGCCACAAAGAGGGCTTTCCCCTTTCTCCCCCTACAACAAGGATTTGTATCACTCTCTGTGCTGTACTTTGCATAAACATTAGAACTGAAGGGAGTTCAGGAATAAGCACCTCCTTTCTCCCCATTTGGTGGCATGAGGAGCTACTGCAATTCAGGTTACAGCAGCATGTGACATCACCATTCAATGCTGCCAAAACTATGCTAGCAAGCTCTGGCAAAGAAAAAAGGTATGATGATTAAAATCTGCTACATGAAGGTTGAAAGATAAAGTTTAGCTTTATTTCCCTCCCCATCCCCCCCCAAGTTTGGTATAATTTTTTTACACTAAAAAAGCATGCTGAAATACAAAAGTGATATATTCTGGAGCTTGCTTCTCTGTTGATTTCAAACTGGTTACAAATCATTTGTTCGTCTCTTGGGCAATTAGGCTTGTAACATTTAAAAGTCTTAATGGCAACCGGGAAGTTAAAAGCATACACATGAAGTGCCTCTGCTTATACTGGTAAAAGCTTTAATTATTAAACAGTGGTAGAAACATAAATTGATTTATTACTTAGACTTAGCGAATGACATCTAAAATTCATCTGTACCACATCAGCAATACAGTGATTACAAAAAACAATCCAGCATGAGAAATGCAGCTATTTTCCTGCTATTAAATCACAGTTCATATGCCATAATATAAGGTAAAATCCCCAGCAAACATATAAAAACCTGACCTCATAGATTTGAAGGTGTACACGAGAGCAGAGACAAAGCAGCAACCTCCCTCAGAAAAAAGAGAGAATATTTCTGTACTGTGTAGACTCTGATGTAAGCAAAAGTTGGCCCAGCATTTTGCCCGAGATGCATTTATTAGCACCCCTTAAAACAACACTTGTACAGCATTCAGTCTTTTTTAAAGAATGGATCAGCACCAGGATGGAAGGAGGTGAGGCTGGAAGAAAGCAAGGGAGGTAGGAGCTCACCAGGTTTAGTCAGGTTGGGAGAGGACACTGCTCTGTTCCACTGTCTACAAACACCCAGCTGCCTGGGATATGGCCACACTCTGTACAGGAGAGAAGTTAAATATCTGGAGGCCCTCAAAGATCAAGTGCAACTTCTCAAGGTCAGATCTACTGAAACAGTGGATGAATTGGGACAGAAAGATTTATAGAGGTGGCATTTTGTTCATCACAAGAGGCTATTAAGGCAACTTGGTAACCACGGGTGAGCAGCAGAGCCCCAGTAGAATAAAAAAAATGGTTGAGACATAAAACAAAGGGAAGAAATAAACAGCCAATTCTTATTACAGGATAAGATTAATAGCAGGGAGTGCCATAGGTCTTGGTACCAGGACCACTGTTCCATAAATTTGCTTAAGAACCAAAGCCATGAAGAAAAAAGAATGAATTTAAAGCCATGAATTTTTTAAAAGGCAGTAACAGTAGAAAATGGGAAGGCTTGATTCTACTGCCATTGAGTTGAAAAGCAAAATCTCATTTTATTCCAGTCCAGCAGGACTGGGTCTTCTAACAGCTTCTTTAACAGCTAAGTTTAAGAATGAAAATAAGCAGCTTTAGGATTAATAATTAAAAAGTAGGTAAATGGATTAGTAATACATGATGGAATGTTAAAATACTTCCATTCAGCATTAGGACTTAAATTTATGTAGCATTTTGATGAAAAAAAAACCCAACACAACCTGATGCAATGAAAGTGGAGCAATCTGATTCTGTGCTTTTTGCCAGGAGACCTATTTGTTGTGAAAAGAACTGGGAACTAGACAAGAAGTCCTGAGTGGTTGCAATGCAAATGATGCAATGTCTTAATGCAATCCGCAAAGTAAAAATCAGTAAAAATTTACTTTTACGATTTATTTACTTAGACAAGGGTACAGCAAAGAATCATGAACGTTATCTATGAAACACCCTGAAATGAGGATAGAGATATTTTAATGGTTTCCCTTGAGTCTGGAAGGACTGTGTGTGTGTGTATCTTTCCCCTCAGGCTTTGGATGTTTGACCAGAAGCTGCCCAGAGCAGTACCTGACTGCTTTCTGAGCTACAGTACCCACAATGATGATTCTGGGCATTCTTGAATGACCATCTGTAAAGAACATTATTACTACTGATAAAATATTCACTGCGTGTAACATGAGCAAGGCACAATGAGTATAAAGACTTGATTATTTTGTTTAGTGGCCTGTCCTGATGCCCCTTCCCAAACAAGCATGCAATTAATTTTATTCTTTAATAGGAGGGTATCGTTAGAGAATTTTTTATCTCATCAAGTTGTTATTAATTCTAGCTGCCCCAAAGATTACATAGAAAGCAGCTTTACACAAAAACATTCTATGAATTTTTGGTATCACCAGCACATCTTTTCAAGAAATCACTGGCTACTTGACCAACCCATCTGATTGTAATTATTGTCATCCCTAAAAAAACCCCAACAAAACAGCAAACACAAAGACACACAAAACCCTGTTCTAATGGGAATATAGCTACCATATAAAGGGGATGAAGAGAGTTTCAACAGAAAGTGCCAAAACAATCCTTAAGAGATGTCAACCATTCCGCACATGAGCTTGACAAAGGTCCTAATATTTCAGTCACAGGAAGAAAAGCCCTTGTGCTACTGAATTATAATTAAATGCTTTAGAGAGTGGCATTTTCACCCCTCAGACTTATAAAAAAAGGAAGTGACAACTTTCTAAGTGAGAGCTTCCTACTTAACAGAAGTAATCATGAACAGTTCAAATTATGCATTTTTCTTCCAAAACCTGACAAGGATGATACTGTGCATACCATTTTGACAAGTGATACTTTTTTGAGGATGCTGCTTTAGATAAGCACCAAGTATTTTGAAGTTAAGAAACTGTAAGAAATATAATTTTCTACTATAGTACAAAGTCTCACCAGCAGAGTCTCAAACACATGTAGCTCCTATGAAAAAGTGTAACTACATCTGTAACTTCTAAACAGTGTCACATTTTATATCAGTTATTTGCCCTGCACTTCTAAAACACTAATGAAGTCTTACAAACATAACTATCTTGTTAGCAAGATAGTGAATGTATCCTTTCTCTAAAGCAATCTAAAGCCACTATGAGGTAATGTACTCTCTGGGGCATAGACTTACACTTGAGACAAGCGTTAGGGCCAAAATGCCAATTCATTTTAGACTTAAGCCTACTCGACTAGAAAGCAGGCTTTGTAATGAAAATTGACCATAAACACGCCTAACCCTCCGCACAGGAATAATGTTGGCTAACACAACTGTAAGCATTAAACCATATGAAATATAAAGTTACCAGCAGTTTTCATAATCATACAATAAGGTGCAGATTATTTGTTAATTAAAACTTTAGCTATGCAACATATTTCTGACATAAAAGTGAGCTGCCTTATAATAATTGGTTTGTGTCTCAACGAAGTCAGCATGTTTTACCATTGCTAGTAGACTTGTCTTTTTACCAGACACAAGACACTATGAATACGCATCTAAGTAGACATGAAATTTTGGATGTACAGAATTTGGCATGTTATTCCAAGTAATCCTTCAGACAACACAAATTTTGCACACTCCATGGCCTTCTCTGGTGTAAAAACTCATCTTCCTAACTAGAGATTTTAATGCAAATGGATCCTCAACACTAAGGACAGTTTATGTAAGAGCACAGAACCCCAGAAAGAGAATGGTAACCTAATGAAAGACTTAACCTCTGTCCCCTCATCTCCCCTTTTGCATCAAACCTTGACCAACTTACTGACCTTCTATACAAATGACAAATAAGCTGTGGCATAGAAACCCATGAAAAAAAAGGAAACCAAACCAAAAAACCACCATCACAAATACCTTTTGATAACTGAAGCTTGAACAAGAAGAGATATTTTTGACAGAATGCTATTCCAGGGTGTTGCACTCTCTTGAGTAACATATTCTGGCCAAGAAACACATTACCTGTCTCCTAATTCAGCTCTCAGATACTACAAGAGGAGTTTCATCACTTCGAAATAACTTGTATAGCTATCTGAGCTGCCTTCCAGGTGACACAACTGGAGAATTGAAACCATCTTTATGCATAGTTAGCATATTTCTCTCTCTGAAGCTTTTAGAAAGATTATCTAGCAACAGAGGCAACATCTGTCTCTATTAAAGTTGTCTTTGAGGGATCAGACAACAAGTAGGTCTGCATGTTTAGAGGGATAAGAACAAATCTTAAATCGTACAGAAAATGGCCTTGCAGAAAATGCGTTCTCATTTAAGAAGGTTCACCTCTACTTCATATCTGAGTAAATTTTTTGCACTGCAAATATTAGTTAATGCAGTGAGACTCTAACACAAATAAGCCATTAATGTGGAAAAGAGCAGTTAAGTGAGAACAACTACCATAAAGATCCCATTGTGTTGGGCTGCATATCGTAGTATTTATAGCTTGATCACAAATGCAAGCGTGGCAAGTCTTCAAACTTTTTTTTTCTCCCTTTTTTTCTTAAATTCTCAGCATTTTGCGGTGTATATCAAGGATTCCTTAAAACGACGTGACTGGTTCCTATCTATTACACAATCCTCAAAGATCTGCAGAATGTATAAAGCAATATGTAAAGTGTTTCTCTAGCAACACAAGAATAGGTAAGTGAAATCAAAGAACCAAATCCTGCTCATGACACAACCATTGTACGTCAAGAGAAGTTCCTTGAAAGCCAAGAAAAGCTCCTTGAAAGCCATACCTGACAGAAGTTACTGGGCCAGAAAAATTCAAACTTGATTTTCCTGTATGCCACTATCCTTTTACTGTGGTATGAATTCAGGCTTAACAACAGACTACTCAGGACTTTCCAATACAGCAAAAGGACAAGGAGAAGCTATTGGGTGGAAAGTACAAAGGAGTCTTTCTGCATGTCTACTTTCTAGTCAGTTTATTCTTCCCATAACCCAAGAAATGTATTACAACCTCCAATAAAAAAGGTGGTTTTGTAGACAGCATGAAGCATAGTTCAGCATATGCTGAATCAATGGACATAAGACAACCAAGTCCATTCTCTAAAACAGACTGTTTACATTATTTTTTCTTTAATTAAAAAAAAAATTTCCAAGAAAAGCAAATTGGCAATAAGTGTTACAGGTTAAAATAACCAACCAACCCCTCAAAAAACCCCAAACCAAACCAACCAACCAACCAAAAAACAGCAAAAGGGGAAAAAATGGTGATTTTTGAACACAAACCGTTTTGCTCACTACATAGTGACTGTGTAAGAGACAGCTACATCAAGTATTCTTCATCACCGACCACCATTCCCTTGCGCCTCACAGATGCTGAGATTCCTACACGGGCTCTCAGTTCAACAGGTGCAATAAGGTTAATTCGATCATGAGAGTCTGCTTTAAAGAAAAGTCTGCTCCCAAGCCTCGTAAGAAAACACACCCAAACCACCGCACATCGCCCCGGGCCAGGTGGGAGGGGAGCGGTGTACTCCCAGCACAACTGCACCGCTCCCCAGCAGGCCGAGCTGGTCGCCTTTGGCAGGAGCACGAAGCTTCAGCCGGCAAAGAGGGGCTCTTGGAGGAGCACCAGGCCTGCTCGGCTCAGTGCGGGCAGCTCGGCAGGAGGCTCCAGTCAGGGCTGCCCTGAGGCCAAGGGCAGCGCCGAACCTGCCGAGCCAGCCAGCCAGCCGGCCAGGCGAGCGAGCGAGCGAGCCAGCCGGCCGGACCAGGCCCCGGGATGACTCCTGCCCTCTAACAACGCCTCTGGCAGGGAGGCGGGCTCTAGGCGGGTCCGCCGCCACTTACCGAGCCCCAGCACCGGGATGCTGTGGCCGCTGGCTACCGCCACCGTGGGGACACTGCCCACCCCTGGCCCGCCCGCCACCGCCATGGCCCGTCTGCGGCCCGGGACTACAACTCCCAGCGGCCCTTGCGTCCCAACGGCGGCGCGGGCAGCCGGGAGCCGGGCGAGAGGCGCCGGGAGCCGGGAAAGGGGGAGCTGCGAGCGGCAACCGGGAAACGAGCGGCTGGGAGCCGGGAAACGAGCAGCTGGGAGCTGAGAAACGAGCCGCTGGGAGCCAGGCCGTCCGCCGGACCTTGGGCCGGGTCCTGGCGAGTGGTGGGGTGTGCGTCGCCCCGGCTGATCCCGCTTCCGTTCCCCTCCTGAGGCAGGTGGCGGCTCGGCCGCGCTCCCCGAGCATGCTGTACCTGGTGGGGCTGGGCCTGGGGGATGCCAAGGACATCACGGTGAAGGGGCTGGAGGCGGTGCGGCGGTGCCACAGGGTGTACCTGGAGGCCTACACGTCCATGCTCACCGTGGGCAAGGAAGCGCTGGTAGGTCTGGCCACAGGGCCCGAGGCCTCTCGTACCACGGAGCCAGGGGCGTGCTGGGGCTGGTGGGTCCGTGGGGGAAACTAGCGGTGCCCATTCTCGGGAGAAATATGTACGTGACCTTCACTATGTTTTATAGGAGAAATCTTGCTACTTTGTAAGAACACTGCAGCAGAAATAAAATGTTCCTTCCTACCACTGTTGGCACCAGTTTTCATTTCAAACCTATCAATGTGTGCAGACTCTGAGATACTGGAGGACTTGGTTGGAAAAGTGTCTAACCTGTTTAAAAACAGAAAAATCCAAAAAGTCATACCAGAAAAATACATGGTTTGAAGCCCTGAACCTCTGTATCAGCCTGAGGTGTTACAGCATGCCTTCTGGGAGTAACGGTTCTATTATCTCACATTTCCACGTTTCTACGTGGGCCAAGCTGCCTCACCGTGTTGGGATTCCCAGAACAGGCACCGTTCAGTCAGAGATTCAGGGCTGTTGAACAACATGGAGATAAAGTTTTCATTAGTAAACACACCTCATGGAAGACAAGGGTAGTAAAAATGTGGAAATTGTAACTGAGGAGTTCATAGATGGTCATAAAAAGATAAAGTTTAATGCCGAAATATTACCCAAAAAAATAGCGAACCTGCCCACAGACCAGAGATCTTGCCTCTGAATAAACTGATGCTGTCTGGGTCTTGGGTGCTGTATGGCCATAATGTACCTGTATGCAGACCTGCATATACATACAGCATGTGAGACTCTATTAGCTTGTAAGCAGCATTACATGGTTTCCAGATACAAGGTAGGCTAGAATATTTGGGGCCATCTCTGGTTTATCTGCTGTATGAAGATGTGTTCTGTGGTTTTAGGTTTCTTTTCAGTACACTGAAGCAGTCTAAATTGTAGTCAGTCTGTTAAAAAAAAAATGTTCTTTTTTGTGGTTGTTTGATAGTCGGAAAACTGCTAAATGGAAAGGATTACCTGGAGATTTTTACTTTTCGAAATGTGCATTTGCTAGAAAAAAAAATTAATGGATTCCTACCCATCTGAAAATAAAACACTGAATAATAGAAGAATGCTGAATATTTTTGATGTGGTTATTTGGGGTTTTCTTCTTATGTATTTCTTATTGTTTTAAGTGTTTTGCAAACCTTGAAATTGCAAAGATGAGATAACTGGGAGAAGAGATCAATAAAAACAAAGTAAAGGATGTCTTACCTGAAACCACCTAAGAGGGAACATAAGACTTAATAACCAAGTGTTTGTCATACAGCCTGGTTTACATACAGGTGACAATGCTGAATAGTTTATTTACTAATTTGAAGGTCAGAATTGCTCTCCTAAGCACCATGAAAAGTTAGAAGAAAACTCTCAAGAAGTAATGAGCAGATCTTTTCCTGCAGAGACTTCCTAGAAATCCTCCTGTGTTGATGGTGTTAAAATCAGGTCTTAAAAGTCAAATGACATTACTTGCTTAGTTTATCTGGTTGGCCTAAAATGTATATTAAAAGTTATTTGATGTTGACCATCCAAATTGGCCCTGAGTTTGGTGAAAGAACTGTTTGGACCCAGTGGCTTCCCAGTGAGTCTACATTTTACTTTTTACCAGGAGATTGCTTTTTCTGCATTCTCTACTTAGCTTGCTTTGATTAGCATTGTGGAGCAGTCTCAAAGCATGCAAATAGATTCCCTTGGATGATGCCAAACTGAAAGATGTGTTCCTGGGACTGCACCCCATCTGTTCTGGAGTGTGCGTTTGCTCAGTGTGGGGCCAAAGCCAGCCTGGTGCAATGGTAGCCCATGGAAAGGGATGCGTAGTTATGGAGTGCTTTGCTTTAGAGACCAGCTCCCATTGTGCTGATGTGCATCTGGGCAAAGGTACCTAAAGAAAACCTGTGGGATGTCAAAATTTGCTGTAGTTGGTTTAGTACAGATCCCAGCATTACTCCAGGGTGACCGTCAGTCGTTACGAATCACAGATACAAGAGTTGCTTACACATTTATTTGGTCCCCTTTCTGTTGAATCCGTACAGGTTGCAGTCTGTTTCACAAGGAAAATAATAACCTGATTTTATAGTTAGGAAAACCTAACCAAAAATGGGCAGGAACTCATATTCAGGAAAGGGAATGTGACCTGGTAACAGAGGTCCCATACCTATTACTCTAGCTATGGGGTGGATTTTTTTATGAAAGCACTACTCTGCTTCTGTACAGGTATGATAGTTCTCTTGTCAGTTCACTGTTCTGTGTGGGCAAAGAAGTCACAGAAGTCAGAGGAAAACCTTTCTGGGCCGTAACTGACTTAAATAGTTTTATCAATTTATTAATACTCATAATACCACACAAATTTGTTGACTACTACTTAGCACAAAAATACCTTTCTTGGTCTTTGCCCTGGAAGAAAAACTTTATTCGTGTAAAGAGTATGTAAAATGCATGGTGACACATGACATGGCAGGTGTTTTCAGTATGATCAGAAAACATGTTCTAGAACTAACTGAAGTTTCATTACATGTGTGAAGTTGATTCTGGAAATAAAGGCATTTAAAATGTACGAGACGTGATTACTGAGCTGCTGAAGAAAAATTAAGGACATGATCAAATACATGTTTACCTGTATACATGGTAAAGTACCTTAAAGAGAACTCAAGATGAAGGATTAATATGAATATCCTTAGATGTGGTTAGCTAAAATGTAGTAAGGAAAAATCTGAGAGAACAGGTTGTGGTGTAGCTAGTGTGGTGTTTGTATCTGGTTTGGTGCCAGTATTGTAAGCAGCCTAAGAGCTAGGCTCAGGCTGTGAGAGGGGATGCCTTACATACAGCAGCAGCTTGAATTAACTCAACCTGGAGTCCACCCAGGTACCCTCAGTGTGCAGGTGTGATTAAGCTGCTTTAGGTGCAGGTCCTCAGCTGACAGAAGGCATGAAAAACCAAGTCAGTATCAGGATAAAATGGTTCACTAATTTTTGTCAGCTCAGGAGCTGCTTTATGGGAAGCTCAGGTGTTCTTACAAGCCGAGGTGAGGTTCTCCAAGACATGGGGCAGTTTGCTGGGGAGAATAATAAAATTAACTATTCCATTGTCCATTGCTGTGTTCCTGAGTGAGCACCCAGATGGCTACAAAAACATTCCTAAGTGTCTTATTTTGACGGTTATTAATTTCAATTTCTAGGAAGAGTTTTATGGAAAAGAATTGATTTTGGCTGACCGAGAAATGGTGGAACAAGAAGCAGATAGCCTTTTAAAAGAAGCTGATGTTTGTGATGTCGCATTTCTTGTAGTTGGTGATCCTTTTGGGTAAGACAAAGCAACATATTAATTACTGCTGTAGCTTGATCACTCTTTTTCCAATAGGAAGAAGCCAACTGTGTAACTGTAATTCTTTATGAGGAAATTGATTTTCAGACCAGAAACTTTTTATGTCTGTATATTCCTTACTGTATTAAAAATACATACAGTTGTCCACACTTTATCTTGCTTTGGAGTTTCCTTGCCCAGATGTCCATTACAGATAATGTAGACTCTCCAGGATGTATAAATCTCTCCTTTGGCAGACACTTAAAATTTCATTAGTTATCATTCTGTTCTCTGTGCTAGCTTTTATAACAAATGCTTTGCCTCATGATTTGTCTGCTAACAGAAGAAATTCTAGGTTATCACATAAATAAGAAATGTGGTTTTGGGGGGCAGTATTCTTTTGGTTGCTGTTTGTACTTATAAACTGCAGCTTTTATAGTCAGTTGTTTTAGAATGAATACAGATTATTGGTTGTATGGTGCATCTGCTTTGATATATGCGAGTTTTTAAAATCAGTTATGTCATTATAAATGTCTTCTCATGTTGGTTTATTAGGCCTTTTGTTTCCACTTTTTATTCCAGCTGGAAAGTATAGTCTTTTTCTATGACCAGAAGGATCTCCTTCTGTCTCTTTGGTCAGGCATCATCAATCTGTAATGTCAAGCCATGCAGAAAAGCTTTTCGTCTCCAGCTGGTGATGCAAGATTTATACCAGAGTGTTAAGGGGCACAAGAAAAATGAAATCTGAGCACCTTATTTGTGAGTGAAAAAATGGAGTTTATGAGAAAAAAGAGCAATGTGCACATCTGTCAAAAGTGGATAATTTATGTAAATACAGGTTGAAGGCAATTGGCAAGAGAATATTATATTAAACTAATTATGGGCAGATGAGCCTGTATTTCAGAAATATTAATTTTACGTTCAGTTCATGTTTACTTTAAAACTAGTATTCATGCAGAGTGTAGAGCCACGTCACCTGTACCCTTGTGCTCTGATCCAGTGACTGATATAAGTACACAAGATGAAAAAAACAAACTACATGGATTGAAATGTAGTTGCTACTTGTAAGCAGTATTCTGATCTGCCTCAGTTATCTTTAGTTTCAGGGTCAAAATACTTCAATTCTGGTTAATGTAGTACATAATTGTAAAAAACTACCCTTTTTTTGAATGAGCTGCTTCTCTCTAAATGTTTATGTTCTTAGCTCTTAATATTGCACCTAGAACTGCCCCTATGGTCACATAGAGCCCTAAGGATTTAGGGGCTCGTGAGGTTACTAGGACAGAGTACTGACTGTTTCTGTCCTAAGGGAGGCCATAGGGGAGGAGGATAGAAGCCACTTGCAGCTGATCAGAGACTTTCAAGTGTATTTGTAGGTGAGCAGAGCACCTGGCAGCCATAGGAGATGCCAGGTGTTGGTGGTTAATGGTTAAAGCAGTAAAGCAGGCTGTGCTCCGTCACCGTCACTGTTGTTCTCTGCAGGTTTTTATCTGTGTATGTGGTAGCACCCATGGATGTGCTACAAGAGCCTGACAACTTCATTAGTACAGTGGAAAGCCCACCACTCTAGGCTGGTGTTAACATTCATATTATTACTACCCGTAAAACTTAATGTCTGTATCAGTGACAGAAAATACTACTATAGTTATGGGTGTAGAGGGATGACTCCGTGAAACTTTTCCTGGAATTAGCTGAGTGCTTATAAGGGCACTTATGCTCTTAGCAAGAGTCATTATAGACAGATCTACTGGGAGGAAAAAAATACTGGCTGGAGCAAATTTCAGTGAGTAAAGCCAGCTGATCCCTTGGTCAGTATTAGCATAACCACAGAATACTCCAGTGCTCCTTGTCCTTTGTATGTGCAGGGTATAACACAGGGCTGTAAAACTAGTCCCCTCTCCTCTTAAAGCAGACATTCTTAGATCACCTTTGCTTCTGGAAGTCAGGAGCAATGTTTGTGTAGTAACTAAAGTATTGGTTTAGATCACTTTACTGCCTTCTAGGTCTGGGTGCCTGTTTGTAGATATATTAATTCAGATTCCTCATTTTTTTCTTTCCACTGAAATTGATTTCTTTTTTAAAATATTGATCTTTACAGCCTTGCCAGCTGATGCCACATTTGTGTTCCAGTCTGAAGCACCTGATCTGCTGACTAGGTGCTGGTCAGACACATGGCATCGAAATTATCAGGCTAAGATCAGGGGAATTCTGTTAGGGTAACTGAACAAGGCCAGGGTGAAAGCAATTTTCCTAGTTCATTGTTGTGATGGCCATATGTTATTTATTTTCTTCCTGCTTTGGAATGGCCACACAGAAGTGCGTGGTTCATCTTGGGATTGAGATGTCTAAGGTCATTGATTAGGTTTGATAAATTTAGGCAAGGGGTAGGTGCATTTTCATATTTCACATACATATAAGCATACATACAAGAAAAATAGGTAAACATTCTTGCAGTTCAAATATTTGCTCAATCTTACCATTTTAGAAAGGCTCTAATCTCAACTGCTTAACTGCAAACCAGTAATTCTTGCAGCAGTCAATCACTGCAAGGCGTTTAGTGAGCCTTAGACCTAAAGCCGAACTTAGCTCTGTCTGAAACTTAAATCAGAGTATTCTTAACTCTTTCAGAATGAACTTGAACACTCAGATTTAGGCATTGTTAATTTGAGTTATCTGGATTAAATATTATAAAAGTTGATTCAGTCTAAAGATGTTTTTTCTAAGTAAACATGCAGTTTCCCTCTGTCTGTTCAGAGTTCTTGTCTGAGCGTGGGGCTTTCCTGGCACACGTTGGTGCTGATGGGGGAGGGCCTGGCTGTGCAGCCAGTAATGAAATTCTGGAGTTTTGTGGAAGTTTGTGCCAAATAGAGTCGACCTTTACATGTTCAACAGACACCTGCAGAAGACAAAGGATAAATGGAACTTTCCTTTTCAAGTATTTGCCAAGGGTGCTCTATAAAGTAATAGTTGTGAGAGTGTTACAGTTTTAATGAGAAAGCTGCAGAGCTTTACCATACTGAGGATGTCTGGCATTTCAGCTGGGGAAGATGACATATAGAAGCCTTATTGGAGTTTTTACTTTCCTGTAACAATTAGGATATTGTTGCCATTTTCCCACCTCTGCATTGCCCTTGATGTGAAGGGTTTAATTTTACTTTCAAAACAAACTGTAGAGCTAGAAACACTTGGTAATATCATGTTTTCAATCTTTGATTTCTTCCTTTTCTTACCACAGGGCCACGACACACAGTGATTTAGTGCTACGTGCAGTAAAATTGGGGATTCCTTACAAGGTCATTCATAATGCTTCAATAATGAATGCAGTGGGCTGCTGTGGATTGCAGGTAATATTTTTGTATATGCATATATATTATTTCACAACTGCTAAGCTTAGAATTGGTGAGCTCTTCTACTGCTGTGGCACTGCATGTTGCAATCTCAACTTTTAAGATCTGTACCAACTGTACACTTAAAGTTAGAATTTTTAAACACTTCCTTTTAGCATGCTACATGTCAGCAAAAGCCCCTTTTGATGAGCTCATACAAAAATGAAATAGTAACACTTCTGTTCTTCTCTGCTTTCTAACTTCCCTCTGGCCCAGGAGCCTTTGGTATTTAAAGTTATTTTACAGATAAAATTTGTTCACATTGTGAACAAGAAAATTTGTTCACGTTGGCTTCCTTCTACTAGTGATGGTATTATCAGGTATCAGGTAATACCTGATAAGTTTATTCTTAAATAAGGTTGTTTTCCTGTAGAGAAATATGCTGATCTTGTTGTATGAGAAATGCATGCACAAGCCTGCATATATGTGCAACTCAGATCATAACTAATTCCAAAGTCTTGAATATGACGCACTCTAAGTTTCATCTGTCTCCACTTTCTGTCCATCTGATGAGGGAGGAGGGACTTGCCTAGCCAAGGACTAGTAAAACAAATGACAGTTTTTGTCTATCTTGAATGGCTAAAGTGGGAAAGGTCTAGTGTTCCCCAAGGAAATACTTCCTTTTACACATGTATAGGTCCATTAGTACTTTTCCTGCATGAAAGATATTGTGGCAGTGTATAAATCATAACTAATTACATATAAATTCAATGAAGCTTCCCCCTCTTGTTTTCACTCATCATTTTAACCTAGAACCTGGCCTCTCAAGGTTCAGAATAAGGTTCCCTGTGTATGGGAACCCCTAAGCCAAGTTCCCACTTTACAAAAGCCAAAAGCAAGCACATGAATGTAAATTTACTACAGACAAGTTAAGGGTTTGAATAATAACTTTCCATCACTGAAGGAGGAATTCCTTCCTAGCTGTACGTAAAAGAACACAATTTATTTTAATTTCAGTGCGTACCTGGTACCTTCAAATTTGCACTGACAAACTCCAAACTCCATTCAAATAATAATGCTGACCAACCACAGAAAATCTATTGCAATGGGTTTGGGTATTATCTTTGGTTTTGATTAGAAATATGAGTGCCCTGTTTGACCTGGCTCAAAACCAGTGCAGTGACACCTGTTCCGTTAGCTAATGGTAAAGGGAGCGCAGCACATCATTCACACTCTTGTGAGCATTTCCTTAGTGATACCTGCCTATTGTTGCAAGACTTGGGCAAAATTATCTTTTAGGAAGGAAATAGGCTTCTTGGTGTCTAAAATCTACACAATGTACAGCAGACAGATGGCAGCTGTCGCATGACTGCCCTTACTGGGGTGGGTAAAACAAGAGTTGAGGCTGGGGCTCACCCTTCCCCTTTTGGCTTGATGGTGGTGCAAAGTTTGCTTCTGCTGTCAGGCTGTTGACAAGTAGTTTCTACTACTTGATCTCTTTTTTTACTGTTCTTTTATTTTCATTAGGAAGGAAGATGCAAGGCCCAAAGAGTTTTTGAAGTTTTCTGAAATTTTGCTTCCCACAACTCAGCCAGGCATAGGAAGGGGGAGTATAGAGCTTTTAGGTTAACTGAAAAAAAAGACCAGAAACCTAACATGGGTATACTATAAACAGTCCATAAGGTTTTTCACATAGACAGAGTTTTGGAGATTAGATTGCTATTTCCTTATCCCATGCTGAAGGGAGCAGACCATAAAGGAAATGTGATGTTATTCACTCGGGCATTAGTCCCCTTTTCCATTCTGGCTTGGGAGGGGCTGCTTTCTCATAAGTCAACATTCCTGTTGTCGTATAAGGCAGTTTAGGAAATAGTGATTGTATTACCAGGCAGAATATAACCAGTTGTATGTTTAACTCTTGATTGGTCCTTACTGGCATAAACAGCAAGTGAGGTGTATCTTACAAAAAAGCAGCCTTTGATTAGTTAGAGTTGTGTTGGAAGTTTATAATTTCTTTCAAAAGCCTTTACTTTCATGGCTGTCTACTGCCATCAATTTAGTTTTGGAGTTATTGTGTCTCAAATTGCAAAGTTCCTGTCAAGTATAGGAAGGATTCCTCTTTTGTTTCACCACAGAAAAGGCTTTGCTTTTTTTCTCGTTTTAATGTGACTGTGATACAAACCCTCTCTCTTTCTTAGTAGAGAAAAACAGGAAACACCTTTATATGCCGTTCGGAGAGCCATGTGCGTAGTGAGCTGTAACTGCTGATTAGGCCGTCAGTGAAATGCAGCTACAGCACAGTCTGGTCACAAAAGAACGTCTCTGGTCATCAGAGCAGTGTTTCTGTGCAGCCAACAACATTCGGGTGCTTGTGCAGTTTTCCTCTACAATGATTTAGTGAAGTCGATAGAGCATCAATGATGGCTTGTTACCTTCGTCCCATAGCTGTAGTTCTTGCCAAATAATAAAGAGGGGTGCTATTTTCAAATACTTCTTTTAAACTGTCTTCCCCATTTAACAGAATTAGTGCAGCTTTTTTGGAATATTGAAGAAAAGAGTGGGGTTATAATATTGAAAATTAAACTTGAACTTCTTGGAAGCTCTCACATTGATAAACTGTGCTGGGATAGTATAACTTAGCAAAGTAGTAGTCTGACTGTGCATAATGCTCTGTGATTTGCTGTGCCTCCCTCTTTTACACTGTTTTTGCTGTGCTTCACGATGCCAGATTTTTTTTCCATGGCTGAAGAAGCTATTTCCCCTTAAAAACAAATGAATACAGTTACGGGAGAGAAGCCAGGAAAAGTGCTCCTATGTTAATGCCTCTTAGCATGTTCTCTGCAGGTTCACCTCCCTTGTCTGGAGTCTGCCATGTGGGTGGGTTTGTCACTCTGACTCCTGTTGCAGTGGGGAACAACCACCAGTGAGGACAGTCAGGCCCTTTGGTGTCTGCACACACAGCCAGGGAAGCACAGGCTTTACCTGTGCCCACACTCAGTTTTTCAGAATAGGGCTGATTGCTAAGGCTTTTAGCCCTAGAATAAAGAGGCAGGAAACTGAGGATCTCTAATTTGCATATTTCTCCTTCCTATTAATCTGCATGACATCTGTGTTAGTTTGGGAAGGTCACTGGCCAGAGTGGTGCTCTCAGGACAGAATTCTCTCTGACCCAGTGCTGGTAATGTGTCCTTGAGGTAGAGCTATTGGTGGTCAAACACATCAGGAATATTCTGCATCATGCTGACCTGTGGTGCATGTGAAGGAATGATGTGACTTGAAATGGCTTCAGATAATGGCATTAACATAAAGAAAGAGGACTGGGAATTGAAGTGCAAAGCTGGAGGCAAGTCACAGTATGACATAAAAGACTAAAATGAGATGCTTATTTCTGAGTGGTGAAAAGCATTGGCTTTATATTTTGGTTGGGTAGCTAGGAAAAAAACATGTTATAGCAAAGAGCTGCCTTTCTTTTGAGATGTACCCACTTTCCACCTGAATAGCTTCAGAACAAACATCTGCATGTGCCCTTGTTTCTTTCAGTGACTCATCTTGGTTTTTTTGTTTGCAGTCCAGTTAATTCTTGTAAAACAATTACAGTTATAAAATAGAAAATAGCCTTTTTGCTACCAGCTGATCACTTAAATGCAAAAGCAATGCTTACTGTGTTATTTTTGAGTTTTTACTGAACAGGTGAGTACATTTGCGGTGTCAAGTTGAAAAATATTACTTAAAGATGAGGAAACTGAAGGATGCTATCGTTAATCACTGTGCTCGTAGTCAAATAGAAACCCTGTAGTAGCTGCAGGAGTGGAGCCTCTGAGTCCCACCCTCTCTGAGTGCCCTAATCTTCAAAACCACTCTTTGCTCTAACAGGAGGGACTTCTCACAAAATGACTGACTGTTGAACTGTTTTCCATCACTAGTTGTTTTTTTCAGTTTCTACCAGCTTCTGAGCCTTTAAGAAACTGGCATTTGTTTCTCAAGCCAATTAAAGGTGAAATCAGTGCTAGTCACACTACCTCATTACTCGCAATTGCTGTCCAACTTCGTGCCATTTGTCACCAGCAAACATGACCCAAAAACATCTCTTTAATCAGGTTTGGGTTTTTTTTCCTTTTAGATATCTTCATTTCATATTAGTAACCTAAATCACTGGGGTGGGAAGGAAACATTGCTCAGTATTGGTGGAAAGAATCTTAGAAGGTTATTAAAGATAAGGTGACATTACCTTGGGGGGAGAATCCTCTCCTATTCAAGTTTGCTTGTGGATTTTCACAGTATTTTGATAGCTGAATTTTGTTCTGCTTTTGGAGTGGCTATTTCCTAAGCAGATCCAAGAGGCAGCCATAGAAAAATGTGCTTGCCCCTTCAACTGATTTTATGTGATTTGTCTCAGCTGCCTTCTGAAGACTGCAGTTATGTGAAGTGGGCTTCCCTCAGCTAAATGTATTTTCTTCAAAGTTCCTTTCTCTCTGGCGTGTACTATGAGGACTGGAAGTTTTTGGGACAGCTGGGGCAATCTCTTGGCTTGCAGTACAAAAAGGAGTGAAAGCCACATACGTGTGAATGGTAAAACATTTCAGTTTCATGTGAAGGTTCTCATGAGAGGCGTTTGAAGTTGCTAAAGGTCTGTGGTACTAAATAAGGTAGTGTAAAGGGCTAGAGTTAGGCTTGTGGTTGTTTCATATGACCAATTCCAAGCAAAAACAAAGATTGAGCGATTCTTGGTACCTCTTTGTTGACGATCACACTACTTCTTAAGCTGCTTTCAAGCAACAATATATAACACAAAGAGCAGTAGAAGCCCTTTAATTTGATATATATGGTCTGGAGGGTTGTTAGCATGTTAGGGAGAATAAAGGGGAAAACCTGACTCCTTAGGTTCCTTATCACTGAGGATGAACATTGCATAGTATCATGTCAGAACCCCTATGAAAAGATAAAGAAAATATGTCTTAGCTCTTCTGGGTGTTGCCCTGGATTTTTGTAAGCCTTCTGTTTTTAACCTTGGAGTCAGATTCTTTTCACACAGTTTCATGTAAATAATAGCCAGTGTTTACTTAACGGTATTTTCTGTTTTTCATTCCTTTTGTGATATGACAACTTTGATGAGCACCTTTCTTCTCCAGTGGGATGGAGAAGGAAGTGACATGCTCTCCAATCCCTTGTGGAGTTGGGACGTGTATAAGAATGAGATAATGTCAATAAAAGCATTCCATTTCCTCCTTTCTGCTGAACCTGGCAGGTGTAAGAGCGTCTTTATTGTGTCTCCCCGGACACATCTGGGTATGTTCATTGGGATCTATCAGGAAGTAACCTGGGATAAAACAAGGTGCTCTGCAGTCTTAGGAGAAGAAGCCTCTTAGTTCCTACCAGTAGGTTGTGATTAGGCTGTGAAGAGTCTGAATTTGCATAATTCACCTGTCCTTTGAGAACTACCTGCAGGGTAACCTGTGAGCAGCTCAACACAGAACATAGCTCAGTAGCATTTCACCCCTACAGGGTTTCAGGTATTTGGTTGTGTATGGTGGCAGGTCTGAAGAATGCAGTGACACCTTTCTACCTTCTTCCCCAGACATGTGACCAGTTCTGAAGTGGTTTGAAATGTTAGGAAAGTAGGTAGGTTCATAAGTGAAAAATTGCTGAGTCACTTTTGCAGCTGATACAGCAATAATTCTGGGAAAGATGCTGTAAAAATAGATGTCTGTGTTTTGAAATGTTTACTTCTTGGTTTCTCTGCAGCTGTTGGCCAACTGACCTTTAATATTATTTTGCATCTTCTCTCCTGCTTGCTTTAGTACTTTTTAGAGGGGATAGTGGATCTTCCTTTTTTAATTTCCCTATTTAGTCCCAGCTTGTTCCGTCTTTTATGCCCTAAATTTTTGTGGTGATTGACCACACCACTGTTTCAAGTGAGGATAGCTGATCAGGATGGTTTCAGGTATCTGATATTCAGACTGGTCTTTAACAAAGTAGCTCAGCAGTTTCATTGAAATTCCATTTGCATGCAGACTTTCCAAGGTGAGATCATGGGACAGCACTTTTTCTCTCACAGTTCATTCTGGCCTCTCAATTTGAAATCAATTTTGCTTGTATAAACAAGAGGCAAAATAAGAAATAGCATTAATAGAAGTGTTAAAATACTAAAAGAAAACAAGCACCAAAAGTTGTCAATCATTCTTTCATATCGTGTGTAAATAAAATAGGAAGTTATATCTTGGTCTGAGGTGATGTAACTGGGTGTTGAAGAACAGCTTTCTGCAGTATTTTGTGAGGCAGAAAACTCTAGTAGCAGGGCATTGCCTCAGAGTAGAGAGTCCTGGCTTCCTCTGCTGACCTGAGCTATTGCATTGCAAAATTTAAGTGCACAAAGTTTTGCTTAAGCCAGTTACTACTTGGCGGAGGGTGAGGAGAAAGGGGTATTTCCAAAGACTGAGGTCTTTCAAAATGACCTTTTGAAACTTTTCTGTGAAGTTTTTGAGCATTGAGGAGAAGGTAAGAAATTTGGTTTCCAAGCTGAAAACACGAAATATCTGTCCAACCATTTCACCATGCCCCTTTGAAATTCTGGCACTTTTGTGCCTGAGCAGAATGTAGCACTGTAACAAATCTGCTCATCAGTGCACGTGTGCTGCCTGAGATGTTTGGGCTTGTACAGAACGCACATTGCCCACTCCTAAACCCCAGCTGCTTCATGTAGAGTGCAGCACACAGAAGTTGGCTGTGAAATGTTATTTGCTGTTGCCTCTCTTTAGAGCTGTGCCAGCCACTGTACAGCCTGATCCTGTCACTGCAAATACACACAGCTCATCATCTCACTGAATTTGGGAACAGTCAAAGCATGGCAGTAAGCCTTAGTTGTGCTGTAACACTCCTTGTTTAACAAACATGTCATACAGTTTTATTTCAGTGACAAGCATGATTGCTGGAATTTTGGGACCCTCTGCAGCCTTTTATGGTTGGTGGAAAGAACGCTTTTTGATTTCAGTGGGTTTTGTCTTTAGTGGACCTGCTGTCTTCTGTTAACTCCTGAATCCTTGGGATAGCAATGGAGTTTTTGGCATTTCCTGCTTCTCTGCAGCAAGGCTTTTATTGAAAGTCAGATACTTCATGCACAAGTTCAAGAGGTAGAAATTAGAACACAGCAGAGAAAACTTAATTAGCAACAAATTGAATTCTGCATGAAGTACAGGGAGAGTACTTAAAGTGTAAGTTCTGATAGAGTCATGTGTTCCTTCTTTAATGCAGGCTTGCGCTGGTGAAGAGCAGTTCCTGTGTTTGATTAAATGTCACACATCTGCAGAGATCAAATACTGCATGAGAAAGAAATATTGGTTTGTGGCCGTAGAAGTGTTTGTAAGGTAATTAGTTATAAGTATTTAAGCACAAGAAAGATATCCACTTACAGCTTCAGTTCCTCAGCATTCAGATTGACAGTGTACCAGGGACTTTCCAAAGCAGTATTCCTCCCCTGTAATTTAAAGTAAAAATATGTGTGCATTAATGCTAGGAAATCTGTTCTTCACAAGTTTAGTCAGTAGAGGGGCATAAAGTGCAAAGCCATTTCTAGGAGGTTAATAAAATATGCCCCAGTCTATCTAATTTGTGCAGAAACTACTTCAGTGCTTTCCAGGTACTGAGAAAACAGGTGTATTTTTTTGAGACTGTAAGTACAGTTTTCTATGATATCAATGCTTCATGAAGGTGTTCTGAAGATATTTCTACTGAATAGACAGGCAATTTCCAACAAAAATGTTTTACTATTTTTGACATCCAGGCTTCAGTATTAATGCAAAACCCAGTAAAAAAAGGACAGGTTAGTGAATCTGACTGCCAGGGCTTGTACAAAAAAGGATAACTTGCTTAACTTCTTGTTGGCAAAGAAGATGGAGAATCTTTGTAATGAATAATGGAAAGGAGAACGATAACAATCGGAACAAGCACTGTAGGGTATAAAGTTGAATGTCCAACTCATTCTTAGCATGTGGCAGAGTGACTTGGAAGTTCTGATTCCCAACAAAATACCTCTCAGATAGTAACACTTTGCCCATTTCTGCACATCCTTTTCTTCCCTAAAGGGCAGAGGTGGAAGTTTCTCTTCCTTGGGTTATCAAAATGCCAAAGGGACAAGGTAAGATTTAAGGTTAATGGAGGCCACTTTCTGTCCTGAACAAGGACTGCTGCTTTTGGGAAGTGGCTGCAGGGGTTTCAGGTGGCTGATGGGAAGCACTTGGGTTGGCACCAGACATTGCAGCACGGGGAGAAGACTGCAGGAACACTACCAGTGAGATTAAAGGTATCTTGCTCCCAGATGCTCTAATGGTGAAGGGAAGAAAGAGAAATTTTTTGTGTTAATAGTTTTTCTACAGATTTGGTACAAAATGGCAAAGAGTTCTAGGCAGCCACACAAAAAATAGGCAAAGCATAGTTTGATTTTTCTTTCATTTTCTAGAACACAGCATTTAAAGAGCTAACAAGTTACATCAGGACCAATTTATTTGGTTCAACCTATATTTTCTTTACTGGAAGAACCTTTGGGTTGTGAAATGTACACAGTATGTTCTTGTCCGTGTACTAGAATGAAATACTTAAAAGAGGAAATGTTTTCAGTTACATTCCAGGAATCTTTGAATAAATTTTATCAGCATGAATGGTTAAACTTTGAACTTCTGGTCCTTTGAAAACAAGCATGTTTCTGCTTGGATTCAAGTTCTGCTTTACCAGCATAAAGGAGTTAAAACCAGAGCCTAATGCCACAGTAACATACGTATGTACAGGGGAATCCCCACCTGGCACAGTGCTGCCGGAGCTGCTTCTACACAGGGTCCTCTGCCAAGGCACTCACAGCGCCTTTGTCTCCTGTTGTGGGCTTGGAAAAGCAGTTTTTTCTTCCAGGAGTACAGAGAAAGTGGGAAGGGTAGTCCATGTAGGTGCTGTTTCTCTGGTGAGCTTGGGCAGACAGAATATTGGCAAGCTGTAAAATCCATCTGGCATGGCCCCATTCCAGAGCTGAATAGACCAAAATTGATGCATGGTTTTCCCCTGTTTCAGGGGAAAACTACTTCCAAGCCAAATACTGCCTTAAGTTACATATGACTCACTTTTGCATCACCAGAGATGATTGGCAAGACTATTGCTTCAAATGTCTTCACCAAGATTAGGGACTTGGAGCAATGAATGTGTTAAGACTGAGAACAGAGTCAGTGAGTATGCTTGACACAGAATCTGCTAGCAGTGTTCTGCTAGCAATATTCTTCTTACCATATGGGCATAAACCATGTTGTACCTCTCTGCTTCCTGCACAATCTATCATCAGGTCTTCATATCCACTGCCTCCTTAGACTGTAACTTCTTTTCCCTGTTAGAGCTTCCATCTGCAGCAAAATGCCATTTTAGTATAAACGCTACTGTATCAGTAGAATCAAAACATTGAATTATGGCATTATTCGAAGCTGTCTAGCCTTAACCAAAGTAAGAAATAACAAATAATAATTTTTGCCTTTAAAAGGACTTCAGAATGAAGTAACAATAGAAAGTAAATTGAAAGTTACTTGTGCATTGGAAAGGTGAATGCAGCGATAGGTAAAAACTTTACAGGTAGTTCATGACTTTGTCTTTAACATTATTGTATGCTCTTATTTTTTCTTACTGCACGTGTGTTATTGCACTCGCTCTGTTTTACAGCTGTACAATTTTGGAGAGACCGTTTCCATAGTGTTCTGGACAGATACATGGAAGCCAGAAAGCTTCTTTGACAAGATTGAGAAGAACAGGCAGAATGGAATGCACACCCTGTGCTTACTCGGTGAGCAGCAGCCACTCTCCTGCATTTTAGTCTATGTATTGAGTGTTTACCCAACTGTCTAGATTACCAGATAAGCAAATGTGACATTAAAAAGGTTTGTGCTGATAAACTTTTGAATTCAAAGCGACTTCGTGGATGTAGAAGCAATTTGGTAAACTGGACACTTACTGTCTTGGGGTTTTGCATTTTAAAACCCCTTTCAATCTGAGTCACTTTGGTTTAGAAGTTGATTATGTAACAAGGAATACTTATTCAAGGTTAAAAATGTACCCAGCTTTCAGTATGATAATTTGGGGGGGAGGGCATTTGAGTACAGGTAACTTTTGAATTCCTCTTGGAGAGATTGCCGTCAATTTATTTCATAAATTTGCAGCTGTGCAGAGTCTTACCTACCTGACCCCTTCTCTATTTCAGTTTTGCCCAAATTCTTTTTTTTTCCCATAACAGAAGCTTGTTCTAAATTTTGATTGGGACAGGCAGGAAGTGCTAACGAAAGTCAGATTCCTGCATGGCAGTGATGTAATCACTGTCGAGCAGTCAGACTATTTTACCTTTTGTGACATAATGTGCTCATAATTTAAGAGTAGTCCCAATGCACTAGTGTGCTCAAATGTGCTGGTATTTACCTGTCTTACAGTAAATATGCCTATCTGTATATTTACCAGGATTTTTATTTGGCTGTGTTGCTCTGAAATCTGTGAAAGTTGCCCTATCGGTGGGTTAAATCACGTGCATAAAGTCACAGGATTTTGAGATTAACTAACATATGAAACAGTGTGATCCATATTCAAATAGCTAAATATAATAACAATAATACTAATAACAGCTAAAATGTTAAAGCTTTACCTACATAGAAAACTAAGTGGGGAACTTGTAGGGAACCTGTGTTTTAACGTGTTTTGTTCTACAGATATTAAAGTGAAGGAGCAGTCTCTGGAGAATCTCATGAAGTGAGTCACCCTTTTGAAAATACATAGAAACACACAGTGCACTTAAAAAGGGGTTTTTTTTGTACAAGGAACAAAGGTTCTTTGCCCATAGTCTAATACTGAAATTACCTGCCTTTCTCTTCTTGTGCTTCTCAGTGGCCACTGTCTTTTGTTTCTTATAAGGAGTGAAACTCTTTTGTTCTTTGCAATAGAGCCTGGCTTTATTTACAGTAACTGAATGGAGTTGTACCAGAACATGATCTTTTTTGTAACTGTTCCTGTGAGAAGCACTAAGTCAGAATGGGGTAGGCTTTCCTCTTGGTGAATGAAGTGTTATTTCTCTACTGTTCTGTCACCTTCTGAAACAGATTAATATCTGAGAGTGTTCTAAATTGATTCTTCTACACACTGGCTAGAAACAGTGCAAAGTACAGAATACATAACACCCTTCTTAAAGAGTTAAATAAGCAATATATAGAAAATGCTCTTGTGTTCATTTAACTGTATACAAAAAGCTTTTGCCACATCTTAGTCATCTCTGCAATCTGTATGTTTTGACAGTGGTGAATATAAATGGCTCCTTTGTACACATGCTGTAACTGGTCTAAATTGACATTTGTGAAGTCTCACAGTATCATTGAGGTTTGTTTATTCTGGAGTTTCAAAATAAAATCTCTTTGGCTGAATCCACAGTTGGCAAAGAAAGCAGCATTTCATTTAAGAATATGCTTCTAGTCCATAATCATCTGTCTACAGGGCATTTAACAGAAAAACAGTTGTATGCCCTTGAATTTAAGTCTAATGCAACCTTCAAGAGTAGCTGCAAAACCTGGATATTGCTTCTAGCAGCTGAATTTGCTTTTAGGATCTAAATGATCTACCAGCTGGAGCCCAGCTGTTTCACAGGTGTGGTGAGAGCACAACAGATTTCTGTATTCTTTAAAAATTCCACTCTTGTCTAAAAGGCCTAGCCTGAGAGCCTGTGCCTGTTTACATTCAACCTGCTGGTCTAGAGGTCTCTTGAAACAAGCCCTAAGATTGCTGGGGATAACAAAATGGGTTATCTGTGAAATTTCTTTGCTTTTCCTTCCCCGCAGAGGACGAAAGATTTATGAGCCACCACGCTACATGAGTGTAAATCAAGCTGCAGAACAGCTTCTTGCCATTATTCAAAACAGGAGGCTCCAAGGAGAAAAACCAGGTATGACTGCAGTGCTTCTGTCTGCTACCACCCCTCTCCAGTCACACCTATTGATGAGCCTCTGAACTCCACTCCCTTCCTCTGACTCTTAGAACTCTGCTCTGTAGTGGATTTGGGCTGCCTTAAATCTTAGTCTTGGCCAAAGATGGATTTGGCCAAGCTTGAACACAGCAGCGTTCAGGGAGCATCGATGGAGGTGCACTGGTGGCTCCTGGAGGTTTAGTCAAAGCCTCAATCTGGAAACCCTGGACTGTTTCTATCCACGTGTAACTGTGAGCTCTTTGATCCATTAGAGTCACAGGAGGCAGAAGGATTCTGAGCATTTTAGATCAGTCAAGCTTCAACATCTCTGCTATATTTTACTCACACTCTCCTCTACATGAACACCAGCCTGAATCTAGGTTAACCCAAGGATGCAGAACTGTGATTTTCACCTTGAATTCTTAACACTAGTCAAGAGCAAGCTGTGAAATGTTTAGAGACCAAGGGTAAAATCACAGCAGCTAATAAAGATGACGCAGTTGTGTCACAGAAATTTTTTTTAACAGAAATTCTTCTACGTCTACCCATTTAAAATGTTTATTCTTTCAATACTATTAAAATGAAAATCCCTTAATTTTATTCTTTACATAGAATGAATCAGAAGCAGCAGTTTCCTCAAAGTGAACACAATTCCTGAATGAATTCTTCCATATCAACATCCTTAAGCTTTATTTTCTTTGAAGAGCAAGCTTCTTTCTAGGCCACTCCAGTAATTTAATAATTGGAGGTTTAAGAAAGCAGTTAAGGTTTAAGCATTTTGAGTACTTTCTCCCTTATGATAGGACCGTAAGTCAATAAATATTTAATCTTCTTTCTTACAGAAATAACTGAAAACACGATTTGTGTTGGCCTTGCTCGTGTGGGTGCTCCAGATGAGAAGATTGCTTCAGGCACACTGCAGCAGATGTCCACTGTGGAACTGGGTGCTCCACTACATTCCTTAATTGTTACAGGCACTATGCATCCTCTGGAATTGGAAATGCTTAAACTTTTCTCTGTTGATAGTTCCAGTTTTGAAAATAATGTATGTCAAAGGACTACTTAAATAAAAATGAGGCATTTACATTTTATTCCATCTTTAATTGCATAACAGCATTAAGTTAGTGCTGTGACTATGGAAGACTTGTCTAACTGCAGTTAGACTCTGTTGCTTCAGAAGACAACACTGCAGGAACATGGACCTGCTTTTCCCCAAGGCTGCGAACTGCACCTGCTGCTATCAGCTTCCACCATGCAGACACCTCCAGCAACTTTTAAATCTTTGATTCAGGTCATTGACATGCACATCAGTCTTGGGCTGCTGATTAGGATAAGAAGAGTACCAGGTATCTGTGTGGCATCACTTGCTGTAGTGCATTAACCAAACCTACTGCATACATTGTAGTAAGTGCATTAGATGTTAAATTTTGCTTTTCAACTTTCCAGAAACTTAGGAGTTCTCTCACCAATACAAAACATTAGTGTGCAAACCCTGTTAGGTCTGTGTCTATCTTTACCTTGAGAGAATAAATACAGACAGGTGAAAATGCTCTAAACCAAAGAAAACCAAGAACTTTCCCTTTGGACAGCTGGTGAAACAGGTGGAGAAGCGGCACAGAATTTCTTATTTCAGAAGACTGCAACTTAAAATAGAACTGGATTTCTTCATATGTTAATGCTAGCATTTATGAAGGGCTGGACTCAACTGCAGCAACCACAATTAACCTCCAGCCAAGTCTCAGCAAACAGACTGCAAGAATTCTCTTTAAAATCAGCTAGTAGATGATGGTGGTTGCTATTTCAATTATTCTTCACAGAATGATGAGAACAAAGCAAACCTGTATGCATATTTTTTTAAAACTGAAGATTTATTGGAAAGAAATTTGATCCCATATCTTTTCAGCAATATAGGGTATTTAACATTTTATATCGACTGTATTCAAGTAGAAAAGATTACATTAAAAAATTCTTAATATTGCACTTGGGACAAGCTGTGGCTAAGCTACTAACATTAGCATTCCAGAACAAAATCATACATTAGTCTTCAGAATTTTCGTGAGCTGCCTCGTGTTACCTGCAAGATTTCTTCACAGGTGCTTTGACACTTTGCTATTCAACTGAAGCTCACTGCTAAGAGTAATTCCTGTAATTTCAAGGTAAAAGCAAGCAATATGCTGTATGCTACCAGGAATGATTTTGGCAATTGCTTCATTCACATTATTTCACACTTCAGCCAAGATACTGTAGCGGTTCACTTAACTCTTGTACGAGATCCCAGCATACATGTGAGAGGCTCCAATGCACATGGGAAGTGCAATACTCAGCTCCGTTGACACATTATTTCCGCCAAATTACCACACAGGCAGGAACCTTTTGTGGCTCACTGAGACAGACAAGTAGATTGAGCAGTACAAGTAGATTGTCTTGCACACAGCAAGACTCAGTCCTCACATGCCAGGCACAGCATGGCTGGCATTGCTTCACATTATAGCAGTGTCTGGCCAAGGAAGTCCCAACAGGGATGGGCATTGCAGCAAAGCCTGAACAGGGACAAATCCAAAAGGGAATCCCAGCAAGCTGCAGATAGGGATTTTCACAGAAGTGTAAAGGAGGAATTAACTACTGAGTCTGTATTGAGGATCAGAGAGATTATTAAAAAAGAAAAGAAAGAAAGAAACAAAAACCTGCTTAAAGGGGTGGGATAACCAAGAATCGCAGCAAGTGGCAGTCTCATGACTGCTAAAGATAACAGGACAGGGTTTAATTGTGAACTAAAATTATTGCTCTGAACTGGTATTTAAAGACCTTGTTTCAAGAAGAAGAAGAAGAAGTGCATTTTATAGAAGCATGCAACTGAAAATCTGCACTGTGCAACTGCAACTGAAATCTGCACTGTGAAAGAGAAGCCATGGACTTTACAATTTGTTTGCAGACTGTGTGCAGAGGGTGGAACACTGCAGTTCAGCAGCAGCTTCTCCCCTCCTGTATCTTGTTTACATTCCCAGAACAGCTTCACTTACAACAGTTAAAAAGAGAAACCGTTAGCTTTCCTTCACCTTTAAATGCTGCTTTACTTCTTAAAAAAAAGTAAATTAAGAATGTTAAGTCACTAAGATCTATTTTATTAGTAGTAGCAGCTTCAATTTTTGTGTAAAAATAGTGTCAGCAGCTTTTACTAATGATGCAACTAAACTTTTGCTTTAGTAAGCATTATTACATAAAAAGCAGTCATTTATATGTCATCTTAGCTTAGCAAATCACAGGAGTAACTCAGCTCTCTGTAGGGGCCCTCCTGATATAAGGAACCAGTCCAGAGCTGGAGATTTACCCAATTAGCCTGTAAAGGACCAGTCCTTACTGTGCATATTCATAAGAGTTTTCTTCCACTGTTACATAGCACAAAAACCATTGAGGCATTTTAACACACACACTCTATATAACATTTGTTTTTTCTTTTTTGCTGTAGGTGTGGTAAAAATCATGCAGTTTGCAGTCTTGGTCTTTGGAACAATAGGGTTTTAAGTTACTGGTTTCAGTCACAGAAAAAAATAACCCACAAAGATAGACCAGTAACCCCACAGAAAATATCAGCTACATGAAAACATGAGAAAACCACACTTTAAAAACTTGATTCAAAATTCAGTAGTGGCTACCAGGAAGCTGAGTTTTAGCACATGATCTGCAGACATTCATCCATCTCTGGATGTCAGTCATTCACACAAGTCTTTGTTTAAATTGTGCCTTGCATTTCCAATAAAGTGTCAAAGTGTCAATAGCAAAGTCTTATATAAGCAGCCAGTGTTAAGTAATTAGCAAAACACATATGGTGCTTTGGCTCTCAGGGTAAGGGAAGCTGCACTTTCAACTGCATGTTTTGTACTCTCCTAAAACCTGAGCAAGTATCCCCTTCGTAGGTGAAAAAAAATCAGATGTCCCTTGTTTACTGACATACTAGATGTGACTGCAGTTACTGACTGAACATGTCATACGCTGTCTTCTGCAGAATTTTGTCATGCTTACCCTTTTTCAGAAAGCCTAAAAAGGCTTGAAGTCTATTTTGAATCTGACTTCCCTACACTATCCCCAATTATATTTGACAAAGAAATGATACATTTCTTACTAGAAAAGTTTAAATATAATGAAGTGCTATCTTGCTTGGCTAGAAAACTCAGACTTGTACATATGCTTCCAACAATCAGCTAAATCATATCAAAAGGTACTAAAATCATTTAACAGGCTTATAGGCTTTTTCACTCCATTTCCCATATTAAAAAAGTTGGTAGATGTATATTTAAAAGAATACCATCACCACCACCGAACAAACTGCCACTCTGCCAGGTTCTCACTTGGAAACAAAGAGTAGCAGTTGTCTTTTCATTAAGAAACTAAAATAGTGGCCAAGCCCAGCAACTTGGGCAGTATTTCAACAAGTCCTGGAATAGTGAGTCCTGAAACATGCTGGTATAAAGATGACTTAAACCAAAGCCTGCTCTTGGATCATGGCACAATTGCAATGAATCTGTCTGGTGCTTGCCTTTAAAGTGATATCAGCTGATCTTCTCTAGCCTCAAATAGCAGTAATAGTAACTATTAAAAAATGAGGAAGTCCTGCTGGCAGCCAGAAAGCAGCAGTCTATATGCACTACACTACAAAACAGTACCTCCACCCTGAAATCACAGCCAGATTTTAATCACCTTGTCTGTGAACATACATGCACACAGCATCTTAAACTGCAGTGCTCAAATCTGCCCAATAGATTCCTGCACCCCACCCTGTACCTGTAACTGCCATCTTTCAGTCAGGAACTCTGGGCCCAGCAGAGCATCTGCAAGGTGGGACAGGGAGAGAGCCTGACAGAGTGCCAGGCAGGAGGCCAGGAAAGAGAGACGTGGAACATGCAGCCTGCTGGGAGGGCACTCTGCACCTGCGTCCGCAGGGAAAGCAAACAGGATAGGAAATTGGCAATGGAAGGATCTGAAGACTGGAAGAGATTGCAAAGATTAAAACTAATATTATAATAGGTGGCTTTGGACTGCCTTTTTTTGCACCCAGTTTCCAGTTCCAAGCACAAGAGTATACCCCCAAGATATGGACAATTCATGTTTCAATATCTCAAATGGAAAATTCAGGAATTACCTATCAAATTTGGCAAGTGTGTTTTCACACAAAAAGAAACCAGGTGCTATATGAGAACAACAGAATGAAAGCAAGAAACTTCATATCTGTGATGAATTCAACAATATCAGTGGCAAACAAACCATTTCTGCAAATCAATCTTCAGTAATTTCATAGTGCCTAGCACTTACTTACTGTCATCTTCTCAGGGCCTTGATTTTAGTATTACCACCAACAGGTACCAAAATAAACATAAAATCCATACCAATCAGTGGAAGCTATTATTTCTCAGAAGAATGCCTGTCTTGCTTTTTACTCCACCATGTTCTGTTGGTAAAATGTCCTCTTAAAACATCTTCCATTACTAAGTGAACTACTACAGCATAGTGGAACTATCATCTGTAATACCAAGCATAGCAGACTGCTTTTGAAAACAACACTCAGATATCTGAGTAAAATGACTACAAATGCTAGAAAATATATGACAGACAAATGTTTCTGGAAAAAACCCCAATCTAACAACCCTTACTGCACTGAGAACTTTCTCCCCTATGAAAACATACAAGGCTACAGTAAAATAGTCAAAGATGTAAGATTTGTCAACCTGGGAAAAGCATAAGCTTAAACAACAGGAAATGTGGTCCTTATTTCCATTTTGGGTATAACCACCAGAAACAACTATTTTCAGTATTTGGAAAGGCAAAATTTGAATTTGATCACTTTAATAAAAATTATTACAACCTATTAAAATCAAAGAGACTTAAGCTTTCACAATTTCAGGATTTCATTTTTTCCACCACATAATTTGGAAAATGAAAAACTTCAAGCATTTCTTCCATCACCAGCATCTTCCTTCAGCTGCCCATTGTGCCCTTGACTGAACATGAGCAGCATCATGTAATTTCTCATTACTCTCAACAGTATGAAGAGACTAAGAATTGGAGTTAAATCTAATATTCTGACTAAAATAATTTTCACAAGACATGTGCAACAAAATACCCAGCTTGTCTCAGAAGCAAGTCTCTTCACAATAGCTTTGTCTTTTACATTTAGAATTTTTCTGTCTGGTAAGATGCAAATATAATGGAAGTCTAACATCTACAGTTATGCAAGTACACAACCCCCCCCGCATACATCACTAGTAAATAATCAGACTGCATACAAGATTATTTGTAAAAGTAATAAAACCCTTTGATGTTCCATATTTATGCTGGCAAATAGCTCTCCTGATATAAAAGGCACTTTGAAAACCCAATATGGTTTGGTTCATTAAGTTTGCAAAGTACAAACAATTGTACAAACAGACAATTCTATTGAAGCATGTCAGCCATTGTGACATTGTCTACAAAACAAGTTTCCAATTGTCGATAACACTGGTTTTATGGGAATGAGCAGTGGTTTCAGCAGCTTTACTGAAGACATGACAGGGTTTCCAGTACCACAATCTTATTAAGTAAAAAACCCTCAAAAACTTACAGGTTTAGGGGCCCTCAAAAAAACAAGACCCAAAGTCCATAACATTCATTCAGTATTTACTCCTTAGAAGTGAACTCCATCCATAGCCCGAGTACCGAAATCTATTCAGTCGATTCCAGACGTGGTGGAGGCAGGCTCTGTCTCAAGAAGTCTTGTTACACCAGTACAGTACTGAAAACTTTGGTCCAACAGCACCATTCCAGTTCACTACATGGCTGCAACATCAATCTGTATGTAAAGCTGCCTTACACCTGCCTGTGGAAAAGGGAAGGAGGGTTAAAAATGCTGTAAAGCCAAAGCAGTTTCCTGTCCTCAACATCAGCCCACATCAGTAAGTGACCTAGCAAAAAACCTCAGTGTCTTATTTTTCTGTAATTCATCTCCCACATTTAGCACATCACTCAGAGAGCATGGGATGAGTAAGGAGTTCTTCACACAGTCAAGTGCACACACATAATGATGTACTAACGCTAGCTTCGCCACATTACCTCTTCTGATTCATCCTAAATAACTGCCACACGTGAAGCAGCACAAAAGCAATTCTTACTTTCTTTTGTGCCACTTTAACTTCCTGAAAAGCAAGCTGCTTTGAAGAACTGTCAGTTAAAAATGGAGTTAAGCACAAGAGCGTAATGTGGGACTTGCTGTTCTACATTATGTAGTTCTACATTATGATTTTATCCAGAAAGCCATCACATGTGCAAGCCGCCAATGCAGTCAGAAGCCTGAGTAGGTCCAGTCTGTGGTGAGAAACCCTACCCTAAGAGAAGCCTCATCTATTTTCTTAGTTCCTTATAGGTCAATATTGATCAACCCAATTTGAGACACCTGAGACAATTACAGCTGTTATTTCCATAAAGTGGCATGAAAAACTAATGCAGAGAGGTACAGTAATTCCATCTACACAACTGAGTATTTTGAAATTGTTCTATGCAACTGGAGCAGAGAAGCTTTTCAAAACAGATACCAAACTCAGAAATATTTAACCTTTCTTGATAGGAATTACAATGTCACATCACATGAGGAGTAATTTACACTTTGAGATGTGATTTCCACTGATAAGACATACCTGAGTAAAAATATTGTGAGTCTGGCTTAGAATCCACCTTCCATCAGCATCAGGAGCTACTAATAACTTCAAAGTCCCTATGTAAACATCAGTACAGAGGGTCCAGAAATGTGGATCATGTAAACTGTAAACTCCTTGCAACTGCTGCACCTAAAAATGGAGGCAAATTTAAGAAAGTGTATATCAGAAAATACTTGTCAGTACTATGATTTTTTACAGAAAATACATTCTTTTACTTCTAGCTCACTGGGTATTTTGTGATCTTTTACCAGAATTTCTTATTACTATCTCAGTTACTGTAAGGAAGATGAAAACATATGGATTTGTGTCTGTGTGATGATTTTGTGTATGTGTTGTGATTTTGTACCCTGCTGCATTTACATTCTACATAGATTTTACTGAAACCATTTCTGAAAGTAGAGGTGTTCAAGACAGAGAAGTCACAGTTCTTGGATTTGAGATGGCATGCAATTAAAACTGCCCTTTTTGCAAATGTGGGAATTTTGCCATGAAACAATTTGTGAGATTGTAACTTTAACAGAAATATATTCATATATAATTTGCAGGTTTGTGAGGGCTTAGATTTGTCCAGACAATCCCTTTGCTTTATTCTCTTTCCACTTTTAGAAAACCCTCCATGTGATGATTGCAACCTGTAACTCTGGAGGAAAGGCAGCACTCCTTCAAGTGCTTTGTATTAACTTTGCAAAGGCACTTCAGTGTTTGCATCATGGCATACTAATAAAAAAGTTAAGCAGGAGAACAGGTCAAATTCAGAGTAATCCCCGTATTCTTATAAATACACTATCAATGTTATGTATAAGCACAAAGTACTTTGGGAGGAAAAGCTTCAGGATCTATTTTTCTTAACTAACACAGTAAATTTTTAAAACACAAACTGAGGTGAAGCTACGTACAATCTAGGACTTTGGGAAGATACTAATTAAACTGGCACCTCCATTTGTATATTCTAAGGTACCTTTGACAGGCATTACTGGAAAAACATCATAAAATATCCTCATACACGCAGTTGAGGCTCAGTCAGTCAGCAGCTTGATCAGTCAGAGCAAAAACAGCTTAACAGCTCACCCTCTGGTAGCACTGAGGCAGGGCGTTTTCCAGAGAGGGAGGAGTTCTCTGCATCAAAATCCCAATGGATTCTTTTAAAAGTGGAACAATACTAGAAAGAAAAAAGGAAATTAGCTATTATTACTTTTTCAAAAGGTGCAAGGAGCAACCTAAGATTCCTTAATGCTGAGAAATTTTTCTTTAGTTCTTCCACCAGAAGCTGAGAAAGTTGCATGAAAACCCAGTACAGAAAATAAAAGGATTGACAAAATTGCTATGGTGTCCTATCAAAGGCAAGACTATTTCTCCCCCCACAGTTTCCACAGAGTTAACTGGTGGCCAGTCACAAAAGATTAATGGTTTAATCACAGGGTTTAAGATTAAATCTCTTGGTGTCTTGGAAGTTATACAACAAAGCAGCTGTATAGCTCAAAACCAAGTTCAATGGCAAATCATTCACAAGCAACCATAAAAATACTCAACTGAAATGGGGTTTGCCTCTGTGTTTGGGTTAAGGCATATTTTTCTTATGAACTAAGATAATAATGGGGCAATCATAAAACAAAATTAGTGTGGAACAGTCCAGCTACAACAGAGTTATTTTGTCAGAAACAGACAACTTGGCATATTCTTGAAGTGAACTAAGTGTAGGGTCTCATCCAAGCTCAAGGGTTACACATTTGGAAGCAATTAGAGGTTCCCTCCTGGCCAAATGGTCTTGTTTAATCAGCAAACTAAGAAGACATTTAATACCCTTTTTTATCATTATTACTTTTTGTTTTTTAATAAAACCAGGAGACCAGTAAGCCTATGCCCTGGAGCTGCCACTAAAAGGTTATCCTCTTATTAAGTATTCAGCACGGTGATTTTTTTGTTTAGGAGTAGTGCATCATGTCTGGCTCAGTAGAGCATCCTAAAATTTTCAAGTGGATGACAAATATCTGCAGCCCAACACTAAAGCTTAAATAGCAATTTAATTTCAAGAGCATACAAGTCACCTAACACTCTGGACCGAAAGTGATTATGTACTTCAGAAACTGTAAGCTGTATTTCGGAGTTCAGCACTGGCATCACAGCTGCACTACATGGAGTTATGGGATTAAAAGCACACCTAAAACATTTGTAAGAGATTAACTGGACCAGCTGTTAAAGGACACTGCAGAACCTTTATTTAAAATCTCACAAAGTGATATGGAATGCATTGCCCAGACCAGCTGTGTATTTGCAGATGTGAACAAATGACCTAACCATTTAAAAAAAAGTGTTTCCATTTGAACATGGGAGCAGTGCTGGCTGATGGACTGCTCAGCTCACTCCCTGGCTAAGCCCTGGCCAGGGGTGGGAGGGAGCAAGAGGCTGCGTGACTCTTGTCTAATGAACCCCTGGAAAAACCACCACCCTAAAATTAAGTCTTCTTGCAGGCACAATGGTTGTCCCAGCCAAATTCACTGCCTGGTGCTCTCTAGCACATGGACTCCCACGTTTGCACTGCCACCAAGGCATCAGTTCAGAACTAGGAAGAAGCAATTAGGGGCAAGCATTAGGACCAGAAGTTGCCTAAACTGGACCTGTCACCAAGACAAACATTTAGCGATGCAATAACTGTCAATCTGTCTAAAGGAAGCTTAATTGGAGTGTCACATTCTACACTGGATTACAGAAGTTTAGGGAAAAAAGGTTCTCTTATTAATGGACCCATCTCACTAAATAATGTCCATGTCACAAGCAGTACATCAAAGGGAGCTGGAGCTGCCAACACACTCCACTGATGAATTGATTTCAGCTTAACTCCCTATTTAAAATGCAGGTTTGCTTCTTAATAAAAACCTTGAAAGACCAATACACAAGTTCAGGATGCAAACTGAATGCAAGAATTTTGAACACTGCCTCCATTCCCATAAATTTAACAAGGCCTCTCTAACATATGCACCCAAAGATTTCAAAAACCACACATATACAGGCTGCATATTTTTTCCCAGGGAAACAACTAAAGGAATAGAGAACGCAGTAGTCTGCCTTTTTATTGAAACATACCACTAAAAGTGAGAAAAGCCATGAAAGAAAGCTAACAAAAATGTCTAATTTGTACAACTTATTTACATTATTTAATAAAATTGATGTACATTATCTAATGGAAGATAAATTGTCAAATAGATTTGAAGAGACAGGCTAAAACCATCTTAAAAGTCCAAAGAATAAAGGTAAATCAGGATGTGGCTTGATACTGCTGGTGAAAGTTGACGCATATCCCGGGTCACACCTTCTTCCTCTATCTTAGAGTCAGTGTTCAGATAAAAAGTTTATCTTTTGCAAAGCTGAAAAGGCCAAAAGACAGCTGCAGTGATGTGACAGGCACTCACAAATGCTGTTGAGAGCAAAGAAGGCCATGGATGCCTCTCTACATCCAAAGGGATACTAACTTGCGTGGTAGTCTTACTGTAAGCCAAACTAACAACAAACAATGGAATCCTGTTTTATGATGCCTGATGTTTTCCATTGTTCCATGCATATTACTGAAGTATAAAACCTTTAATTTAAAAACCAAGACTCCACAGAGTATGCTCTTTTCTCAAACATTAACTAAAACCAGTATTACTTAATCACTAGGAGGCACTAGAAATATCAGTTCCATTTCATATGACTGAAGAAAACATTAGGGAAGATGACAAAACCAAGCAGGCTGAAAATATGGTTAGAGATTTTGACCAAGCTTTCTCTTGCTTTTGGTCATTAGTGAAAAAAGAAACCACGTGGCTGCCTCCACAGCAACTATTGCACTGGTGCTTCCCCCCCTTTGTTTTAATTTATAAGATTATTGGGGAAAATAAATAATGCTGAATTCTCACCAAGAAGAAAGCTTTCTCATGCATAAGCAGTCAGCAAGCTCTGCTATTAAAGTAGAGATAATTCCATTGCTTTCTGATTACCGAGCCTTAAATCTAAAATATCACATTTTTACAAGGCAATAAAATTTGAAAGAGCCACCAACTCACAGCAAGACTTGGGATAAAAACATACCCTCTACAAAAGCCAGGAAAGCAAAGGCAGCTAATGTTACAGCACATCACATTTGCACATAAACTGTTACAGAGGTGAAAGGTGTTCAAACAAATAAAACCAAACTATTGACATGAACGTGATAAATCCAGCCTGCCACTACTACACATGGATTGATTAAAAATTAAGAGTGAAAGCATCAAACTCGTAATTAACCTGCATCACATTCAGATAATAGTCATAGCCATTCCAGTGCCATCCTGTTTGCGCCTCTGGTTTTGTAGGCATAGCTAGCAAGACCCTGGCATTGTCATGATCTTGGACTGCAAAGCTGAAAACAACTCCAGGTAAAGAACCCTTTACACAGACACTTAATGCAGAGTGCAGCAGGAAATTCATTCAGTGCTCTCAGCGCTACAGAAAATAGAGGGTATTTGTGACAGGTTTCATGGAAGGTAAATACAGTTCTTCAAATACCACAGCTCAAAATCTACAGCTAGATTTCCAAATTCTGGGTTTTTTCCCATCCACCATCCATATCCGCAGTGTGAAGACTGTTGGCCTATTTCAGAACTTTAATAAAATTTTTTATTAGGCAGTGGCAATTTTAATCAGACTGCAAGCTTTGCTCATAACAAGGACCACAGGTTTAACATTTGCTCTACTGATTTTGAGTTCTTTGTTCTCATAACAATGTAGTACCTTGATTCTCGAGCAAGGCTGGCAGGTACCAATGCCCTGTAAATAAATGTAGGGCTTGACATTTAGAAATAATGGCTTAAAATAACACCAACAACACACATGCTAGTTTGGAGGAGTTTTGCTATAGAAGATTCCTTCTGAGTCTTAGTGAATGCAGCACTTCATTTAAAAAAAGTAGGTTTTTTTATACTGCTATGCCTCAAACATGAAAGACCCCAAATGTTACTGGTACACCCTCCCCTGAAGCTCTTGCATATTATATCATGTTCATGCAGCTCTAGATTTTATGCAAAAAAATTATGTAACCCATGGAAACAACTTCACTAAATGACTGAAGTAAATTGCCTCATTTCTTTGACCACTTAATATGCACTCTGCATGCCCTATGCAATCTAGTATCAGATTTAGTCTACTCTGCCTTTCTAGAAACATGTGGGTCTAATAGTGGTTTAGGACAAACTTGATTTATACCAGAATTGTGGCTTTTGCATGGTGACCAGTTTCACATAGCTGACTGAAATACTAAAATTGCTTCAACATCTCAGAATAAGGCTTAGAATACCAAGGTTAAAAACTAAATGAATATTTAGTTTTAAATATTAAAAGCAGTTTAGAGACTTGAGAAATTGTTTATTGGTTCAATGTATATGTAATTTTGTGGACAATACCTTGGAAAAAACTTGAAGAGTGCCAGCCTGAACTACAATGAAATAGTCAAGCTTTCGTTAAAAAAAAATTTTGAATTGCTGGTAAGACAGACATGTCTATTTTAAAGATGTCCTATTTACGCTTTACTTGCATGAGATTGTACAGAGAATAATTGAAGAAAGAGTCACTAGATATTAGTGGTTGCATCCAGGAAAATTCAGATCCCACACAGGATTTTCACTGTGCAGTCAGAATGTTCTGTGCTAACTCAAGGAGTTAGGCAGAGAATGTCACCCTAGAGCAGCCTTAGCAAAGCATCACAAGAGCAAAAGAGCAACTGTGTCAGCAGCTGACAATTTGCACTAATTAGACATGTTGTCTACAAGAAGGCTCAGCTTCTTCAGAGAAGCATTGCTTAACCCTTCTGCACCTGCACAAGACAAAACAGGCTACAAAGTGGAGTCTGTACAGCTTTGCACTGCACCAGTAAATATTTTAGTCATCTTATACAGGTATTTTTGGTGATTTCTTTGGCAAGTGTGGCCATCATTTCAGAAAACTGAGCAGAGAAGACCCACTAATAGGAGCAGGCAAGGCTCGAATAAACCAGAGGGAGCTGCCCAACACTGAACCAAGCAAATACTCAATATAAAATGAATGAAGTTATCTCACGAAGACACAAGCAGTCCTAGGTTAAGAGCCATGTTTTGCTCTGCATTATCATGCAATAGATTTGATATTCCACTGGTTCACCAGACGTAGTTCCATAAAAGGGAATAAGGATTTCTGTTCTGCCTTTATTTCTTCTTTGTATACAAAAGTATCATGGAGAGAATACAGACTGAAAAACAAAAACAAAACCCCAAACAAAACCAAACTAAAACAAACTTTAAAAAAAACCCACACCAACAAAAAACCCCAACAAAACAACAGAAAAACAGGAGTCCTGGATCTAATCTAGACCCTACTCATACCCTGCAGACTCTCTAAGTCAAACTCAGACCATTAAGCAGTAACTTGGAGGGTACAGTTCCAACTAGGGCAAAGTCCCCAAACACCATTAAAACTTTTCAACGACTTTACTAGACTGGCTTTTGCATCTCTGGCTCAAAACTATGCTTCTTGTATTACAGCCACAAAGATCCTGATTACAGAACAGATCCTGATATTTAAACACCCATGAATGGGGTCTGCTTGTTGGGGCACACACAGGCTCTCACTCCACTTTACCTTACCAAAGTTGGTACCAAAGTTGGTAAAAGGGACACAAACAAAATTAACAACTATTCGTTTGAAACAGCAGACAATTATTTAATCTGAAGCCAGATTTACCCCAAAAATTATGTCCTTCCCACCTCAAACCCACAGGTATCCCATGAGCAGACAGACAATTTAAAAAACCCAAACAAACAAAACCCTAAAGCCCCCCACACCCTGAACTAGGCATAGCTCTTGCCATTACCAGTTTAAAGTATTTTTGCAATGTTATTCCCCTCAAATTTTAAATTTCACAGAACTTCAGTAAATTTTTTAAATCTAGCTTAGATTTAGGTGACTTTAAAAGATTAAGTACAAAACTATTATATATCCTAGCACGCATCACCTGGGCTCCCATATTAATGTTACAGAAGATCACCTTATGGGAAAATCCAAAAACCCTTTTGCGCTAATTCTTAAAGAACACTTCAAACACAGCATAGTGAAGAATAAGGCAAAATTAACAGCGGTTTTATATCCAGAAGTGTAAATGAAGATTACTGAAGTCAAACACCACAAAAAGGGACTCAAGTTCTCAATATCCATCTGAAACTGCCAGTAATCTTATTTATAATCTTAAAGTGCATTTCAAGTAAAACCATCAATAGTTAAGTCTGCCGGACTGTTTAGAAAACAAAATACCAACACAAAACCTCCCAACCCTGCAATTAGTATTTGCTCCACTGATGTGCCAGGATGTGTCAGTCTGCAAGAAATGCAGGCTTGCTTCTATCAACTATGATGCAGCTGACTGCACTGATAGCAGAGTTATTCTACTGATCATTTATAGCATTGTGGACCAACAAAATAACATTACAGGCTGAAGTCTGGCACCAGATCAAAAGACACATCAAATAGTGAACTTCTCCAGCATTTTCAGAATAGAACATGGGTCTCAAATGTTCCTTGTATCTTGTGCTAGAAAACCTACAAACAGCATTATTATGACACCTGTTATGGAATTCAGTGTTATTTCAACTATTGTATGAAGAAAAAAATGAATTGTCATTCATATGATATTTTCTGCTGTACACAAAGCTAGACCCTTAAAATATAAAACGTATGGAAACCTGTGTTTTAGTCAGCTACTACCTCTACCTCAGCAATAGTTTCTTCCCCCTTGGAAATGTGCACATTTTCTTTCCCATTTTTTGAGATTTCAGTAACAGAAGTAGTTTGTAATAATCTGTCATTTATGAAATTTCAGAATGTTTAAGTCAAAATCTCCGAAGTTTATATTAAAGTGGTGATTTAATAGTGATTTCTAGCACAGACATTTCTGTGGGCGTTGTGTCTGAAGCCTGTTGCCCTGCTTTGACTAACAGGGAGATTCACATCAATAATCCTGTGAATGCTGCCATGCACAAGCCATAAACAGGCCATACATGGTATGAGCATAAGTAGCTGCAGTTCATCAGATGACACTCACCACTGCTGAACAGACAAAGGTGTTCACTTATTAGGTTGTGACTGGAGTTGTGGCAGGCTGCCCTATGCCACCATTGAAACTGCTGCCAAAAAAGCCTCATAGCATCACTGAATGAAATATTTGCTTGACCAGTCTAATCCAAATAGCTTCACATTTACAGTGATCGTGGTAAGCAACAACTGTGAAAGTCCAGAAGTACTTGAAGCATTTCCATCAGATCTTTAAATGAATAAGGATGTATCAGAGTACAAATACAGAGACAGTGCTTGTTGAGGTAAGAAAACAAAATTAAAACCTACCAGCCTTGATTTGTCAAGGATAAGGGCACATCCTGTGCCAGCAGTCTCAACTCTGCTGCCCTGAAACCATTCTGCTCCATTTACTGGAGTACATTGGTTTATATAAGCATGTACTAAATAGATGAATCTTTCTACAGTTTGAACCTGAAAGAGATTTTTGTAGTATTATGGAAAGAAGGACAAAATATACAGATTTAAGAGCTAAAGTTGTAGCTGTAGAAAAGGGAAAGAAAAATAGCTCATGTAAGAGCTCACCAGAATGGCTGTATAGAACAGAGGTAACACACCACTCTTGGAAGAAAAGCAAATGTTGTAAGTCATTAGCATAACAAAACCCCTTTTTCTTCTGAGCTGTAATTTCTACTGTAACTAGTATCAAAAATACTACCAAATACCAGTGATAGCAACACTTACCTCACACCTATAAGTAATGCTATCAGCATTGAACAAATAGGATCTGCTATCATTAGACCATAGTTCTGCATCAGTATAGCAGATATGATTACACCAATACTTCCCAGTGTGTCTGCCACAATGTGCAGAAATACACCTGTAAGAGATTAAGTGATACCATTACAACTTGCTATTCTTAAAGCTAATGCAGCATTTCACAGATGTTTTACAAAAAGGAGTTTAAAGAACTAGATAATACGATCTATACTTCTTAAATTCGTGGTCAGTTTTGGGTCCAACACAAAGATTTTAATGTATTTGTAGAGTATGGGCCATTTGAAGAATTTACATTCTTTTCTGCAGTTAGCAGTAATGGGTATTTCATAGCAAGGCTATTAAGTTAAACAATGACTAACAGCTGCAGCTAGACTTTTCTCATTCAATACCCACCCATATCATAGTACAGAAACTCATATTCCCTGATGCCTACAGCAGTGAGTACTGTAGAAGATGGCCAGACTGTTAACAGAAACAGTTCTGTGAAGCTTTGACACATGCTAGTGTTTAACTGACAACACCTACTAGAAGTTACTTGGCAAAGAAATCCAAGACAAATAGTTTTGAGAATTAAACAATACTGCAGACATGAAAAGCTTTACTCTTATTCTGAAGAATAACAGTGCCTTCAAGTACAAAGAAACACATACTTTGCAACTAGTCAAAGTTTAGCCTTTGGCGCTCTCTGCTGGCAGTCACTGGAAGTCATTCAGAAACAGCTTTTTGAATGTAATTCTACAGACAAGATAATCCCCTCTCGTAAAAACAACACACAGCTATAGACCAGCTCTTTGGGGATTTCTCCAAGTCTGCATTTGTACTGGGTGTGGCTGGGACAGAGCTGGGTTTCTCCACAGCAGCCTGCATCAAGGCCTTCTGTTTCTCAGGCCCCACAGCAAGAAGGCTGGGCTGGGCAAGATGCTGGGAGGGCACGCAGCCGGGCCAGCTGATCCAAAGGGACCAGAGGGATATTCCATGCTACCCAACATCATGCTCCCCAGTAAGACTAGAGTGTTCCTTCCCAAACAGCTGTTGGTCAGACTTCCCTAGGCATTGATCTGCTGGTGGGAGGAGGTGATTGCTTGTGAGTGGCTGTCTCGAGAGGGATTACTTTGTGACACTTGGTGAGGTTTTTCACTCAGCATTGAAAAATTAAAATAAAACCAGGTCTTTTTAATATGCTTCAATTAAAATGAGTCTTTCACAAGAAGACTGACTTTTGAATATCTTCAACTGAAGTATTGAGTATACATATACATACTATGGCATACTGTAAATTCTGGAAGAACATGTAAATATTTCCTTTTCAAGGACTACAAGCAAGCCAGAAAATCATCCCGTAAGAGAAAACCCTATGTACATTTGGGTATGCCAAATAATTACTACCTCCTACATCTCATAATTATCTCTCTTTAACTTCTGAACATTTAAAAAAAAGTTATAACTAAACCAACAGCCAACCAAAACGCAAAACCAGCATCTAAATTATCCATAACTAATGCTCAGGATATGAGGGACTCCAATACTACTTCAAGAAATTTAGATGCATTACCATCTGCTCTAAACCAACTCTAAGAGCTTGATGAAATGCAAGTTTTAAGCTCAGGTACTCTTAAACAATTATAACAGTCTGCATTTTTCAAATATCTTCTCTCTTAATCACACTGTTCTTCATGTTATAGAACATAGATTGCAATTAGGCTCTTAGGTTTCTGCTTTTAACCACTCCTTCCTAGTTTTTCATTGATTTTTCAGCTTCAGTAAGAGAAGCTGAATCCCAGCATCTGGGATGTCTCTTTTAAACTGTGTTGACATTGCATTACATTTAGACTTCTGTGAATGTCTCAACACCTCGTCATGCACAGAGCACAGCAGAGCTGTTTACACGGGGAATGGAACTTCATTAAATAGCTCCTTTAAGAAAAACGTGGCTTTTATCCAGAGGCATCCTCTAAAACAGATGTGTGACAGACCCAGGCAGGCAGACTGTGATAAAACCAATAAAACATCATAGTTATTCTCATCGTACCTTGTAAAATCTGTTTGCTGGATCCAGCCATTACTTCAAGAGAATGGTCATCTATGAAGACAATTGTTGACATATTAACTTAGACAAAGGCTCTCTCTAGTGGTCCTTTTGTTACACTCTTCCTTTTGGAAATGTCTTGAACAGAGGCTGCTCACAATGACCAGCTTTTACTCAAGCTATTGTTTTTTAATGCAGCATTTAAGTTAAAAGTCTTAAAATCCATTTTTTAAAATAAAACATCACTTTACACAATAGGTATCTACATACGTATATATAAAAATAAATTATCTACATTAGTCTTAATTAAAGCAAACTGAGAGGTAAGACCTTGCTAGTATATAGTAAAATAAGACCCCTCAAGAACCCAAGCCATGAAGACAAGTGAGAAGAGTAGGTTTAAATAAATCTGCTAACCAGAAATGCTTCACTTAAGCATTTATACCTAATGTAAAACAAGATTAAGACTTGGAGAAAGAAGAAGTATGTAAAAAATCTTCTCATCCAAGCAGATTAATGCCTCTGTAGCATTAACCTGAAAGATATTTTAAGAAAAACTTGTTAAGGGATAGCAAAAGGCTTCTAGTGAAATTATACAATAATTTACACAAGAGATGATTTGCACATCAAATTGCACGAGACAGATAGCTACATTCACTGGTCTACAAGAGTGGGGGCCATGGGGAAGGTACGGAACAGGCAGCAGCAGGGAGCTCCTGCTTTCCAACCAAATTCCAGGAGGACTACTGGAAAACAAATGCCAATTTTCTAAGAATAGCAAGGAAGAGGCAAGTAAATATTTTTACACTCTTTCTCACCTCCTGTCTGCCAGTTCCCACACTATTCCCTGCTCTGAATGTGCACATTTTGAGTCATGTCAGATCCCAGCTTATGGGTTAGGCAGGAAGGACTGACAACCCTGCATTACCACAAGGCTTTCATTTGCATTGTTTCAAATAGGTGGTACCTATACAACCTCTTCTCCCCTAGTGAAGGCTACTGATCATATTTTGCATGAATGTCTCTTCTCAGATTGTTTGCCTTCATAGAAAAGATTTAAGCATAGCTAACATAACAAGTATCTTTTTCATAACCATCTTAAAACAGATTACAACTACACAAAATGGGGAAAGTCTCACTTGAGATCACAAACCAAGTACAACTAACAATCCCTAAGTACCCAAAGTTCATTGGTTCATTTTTTCTAATATCTTGAGCTGTAAAATTATTCAAATGGAGAACACCAGCAAAGCAGCTTAACTTTGTCTGTTGATTTTAATGAAAAAATTGAAACAGGGTACTTGATAACTAATTTCACTATATTGCAATAGCATACAGCTGTACCATCTTTTGCCAATACACAACATTATGGTGAACATTCAAAAACCAGAGGCAAAGCAAAATCTTTAAAAACTAACACTGAAATTACCGCAAGTGAAACACAAAATGAGCCACAAAACATGGTGGTGGCAGAGCATACCAGATATTTAATGAAGCTACGTCCATGTATAATCACAACAAGCTGCCAGCACACTCTTTTTTTTTTCAGTAAATTATTAATGGCAGATTTAGATTGAGTCAGGATCGTCTATGATATCAGCTCAGTACTTACTGTGACAATAATCCTGACCATGAGAGTGCCCATGGCCGTGACCATGAGAGTGTCCATGGGAATGTTTATGTTCATGGCTGTGTCCATGATCTCCGTGACTGTGCCCATGGCTGAGACCACCGTTAAATAGAGAATGGCTGTGCTCATGCCCTATAAACAAATAGCACCATCAGAGTATGATGAATATATAAATGATGAATGAAAGTACACTTCATTTGTTTCTCAGCTACTCAAACCTATTCACCTTTTAGGTCATCTTAAGGTATGTCTTTAAGTAAGTTAAGAAACTTAACACAAGCTGTTTTTCATCTACAGCTCCACTGGGCAGACGTGTATATATATATATATATATAAAAAATACCAGACTTGAGAAGTGCATTTACATGTTTCCCACTTCTGAGACTTGTGCTAGACTTTTAGTACAATTTGAAAAATGTACACCTAGTTAGATATAAGCACTTTAAAAATAGCTGTTTTAAGAAATCAGAAATTGACTGTCATTCGCAGGTTAAAAATTCAAGCTTCGATTGCTGCTTAAAGACCAAAGACTATGTTCTTCCACCAGTATGTGTAAGTTTATATGTTCAACTCAAAGAGAGACCCATAGGCTTTGCAGAAAAAAACCCAGAATGTTTACCACCTGTATTTAGGCAGATAAATTATGCATTTCAATTCAAAAGACACTAAGTTAAGAAGCATCTGAGGCAGAATCATCTCATGGTTAAAATTTGGTTCAGATACTGTTTTCTAAATTTGCCAGACACAACCATGCTTAAATCCAGTTCAAATTTGTCCAAAAAGATGCTCTGCAAATCTCTTTCAATAAGGTGCAGAAGAGTGCATGAACTCCAGAAAGCAGATTCTGGATTTTTAGGTGTTCCAGTTAATAGATATTAACATGAGAAGTACAACAGGGCTAGTAATAAAATACAGAAGTAAACACTGCAAGAGGTCGCATACACATTTGGCTAGGATTGCCATTAACAAGACATCAAATGTAATATTGGGGTTCCCCCTGGAGTTAATAGGGTCCTGGAACACAGGCTGCCAAGAAAGGAAACAGTATTGCAAGTGACATCCTACCAGAGCTGTGTGAATGCCCATGACCTCCATGCTGAAAAACAAATATTCCTATAAGATTTACAATGAATCCTAGTATAGAAACAGGAAGAAGTCTCTCATGATGCACATCAGGAGGCTCAAGTGCTCTCTAAAAAAAAAAAAGAAAAATTAAACAAACTGAAAAGCAAATGTAGAGGTTTACAATCTCTTTACATTATTAAAAGGCAGCAAAAAACGACTTAGATACAGGAGTATTCTTATACATAACATATGTATAGACATAATTAAAAATTACTCAGGGCTTTCAGTTTTTGGGATGATACACAGACCAATTCTCACTGTCTGAAAATGAAGTTCTATTATTAAACCTGTGAAAGTACAGTAGAATATTCTGAGAGTCTAGCTCAGTTTTATCATAAGATTTAGTTATGCTGTGGGATGTGGTTCAACACCATTTGAAAACATTCAGGTTTGTTCCAGTATGTGGATTGGTCAAGTCACCTATAAGACCTCCAAGAATCTAGAATGCCATTTCTTCCTTTCTCTTTAGAAAGGTGAGGCAATGAGGGGAATGAAATGAAGACTGAGAACAAATTATGACATTTTTTAGAAATTCTCAAACCTAGATTGATTTTTTTTCAGTTTTTTTACTCTATTTCCTTTAGAATTATTTTTCTCAATGAGACATTATACAGACCTAATACAATTTCAAATTCAAAATCTGAAGCTAAGTGTTGATGAGTGTAAATTACTACTGACAGAGGAGAAAAACATTCACCATCCCTCCAGAAGGATGAAAAGTAAAACTTTTAGCAGATGTAAAATTTTAAAGCAACTGAGAGAAAGTCACAAACAAAGAGAATACTTAGCAAGGGAGATCAGATCAGCAGGAGGAGAATTATGTTTCAACAGTACCCTTGACCCTGTCACGGCTTTTCATTTTTCTAAGTTTTGCTCCTGTTTCTAGATTTGAAGTGAAGTTTTCCCAGGCTTTTAGGCAATTTCAGCCCAGCTCTAACTGATTTTGAAGTATTTACAGGTCTATCAATGTACAAAAATGTTCCTGAAAGCTCTTCCCAATTCTCTGTTAACAAAAGAAAAACTCAAGAGACTTATTCTGAACTAGAAGTCTAAACAACTTTATAGTGCATTTCCCATTAAAAAGTAAAAGCATTAATTGAAGCTGATTAGGAATAGTTACCAGCTTTACTCTTAATCCTTGATGTTGCCCTTAATGTCTAAATTTCAATCTAGAAATTATCATCTGAACCATCATGTAAAACAAATTCAAGAAAAGAGCCCTTGTAAATGTTTAACCTATCACTGCTTGCCATTTATATCAGACTTCAAGATTTGGAGAATCTTTCTTTAACAAGCTGGTCCAACTTCACAGAATGTTAGTTATGACTAACTTCTCTCCTCTGAATGACTTAGTTTGGGCCTTTCTTTCTGGGCCTCATTTGTTCCTTAACAATGAGAAGTAAAGATCCTTCTAAAACATCCTTAACTGGCTGAAAAAAAGTGACAGGCTCCATCTCACAGAATCTTTACACACAAACAAAGTACATTATTTAAGAAGCTAGTACAGATACACTGAAAAAGCTGGATTTCCCAGTCATGAAACAACAATTTCAGATGACCCCATTCTCTGTTCAAATCACAGATTTTTAATCAATTATGAACACAATTTAATTTTTCAATTCATTAATTTCAATAATTTATTCCTAGTAAAAATAGAAATGTTTATCCATATTAATTATAGAATGTAATAGTGTAATTTATTTCATAACATACCTCAACACCTTCAGAAAAAATGAAGAATGCTGTGAAGATGAGGAACAAACCATTTACAAAACCAGCAAGTACTTCTGCTCGAACATACCTTCAAGAAACCAAAAAAAAGCAGTAGCAGGTATTACCACCTTCATTTAAATGCTGAAAATTAGAAGTAGAACTTAAGAGACTGAAGTGCAATCTTCTAGGTCTCAAACAGTTTTATTACACAGGAATTTACTAAATGGAAGATGGCATATAAATTACAGATGAGTATATAAAACTGATCACTTTGTATTTTGACAGAGACTACCTGATCCAGATCAGCCATTCTCTGATCTAGATGAAAGAAATCTTTCAATGTCGAAATCTTTCCATTTAAGATTATGTCTACTCAAAGTTATGGAATAAATGTATATTTGGAAGCCACAAACTAAGATAAGCATGTGAAATCTAATCAAAGTTTTCTGATGTCAAGTTATGTTTAGTATTAAACAGACATATATTAATTTGTTTCCTCTCTGGAAGCTCAATTTTTAGTTAAAGTTTTAAGTAGAAATTAATTATTTCGAACACCAAATTTTGACAATAACAAACTGCCAAGTTAGAATAATATGTAATTTCAATGTAGCCAACATCAGACTTAATAAAGTGCGGCTGTTATCTGATAAATGGAACACCAGCTGTTTAAATGCTGAGCAGTAATTAATACAGAACGTGCTTTCACTGCAATTAGTTCATGGTACGATTCTCTTTAAATTGATTTCTATGCACACTGGAGCTTCCACCTAAATAAACTGTGCTTTAAGTTTCACACTATATGATTCACACTTCAGCTGAAGCCAAGTGCTGACACTCGGGTCAATAATGCTACAGGGAATGCCCATGTTGCAACTCATTGCAGTTAGTCAGTATTTCCAGTTAATAATATTGTACCACTGGTACTGTTTTATAGGGCACAACTGCAATGTTCAGTGGAACCAAGTGCCTGTCAAATGCCAGCGGCAGCAGGTAAATCCATCAAGGGCAGTATGGGATGACACACCTCAGCCTTGAGGATCTGTGTTAATGGCAGTCACAGCTCGCAAATCCTGCTGGTTCTGAGGATCCTGGTTTATAATCTCCAATGCAGCATCACTGAGACTTAGCTCCTTTCAGCTGTAACTTTCTGTTCCAAAGGAGGAGTGGGACACCAGCAGTCTGGGAATCCCTGTCGCGCCCCTCACTGCACTGTGAGGACAAACCCAGGATGTGGCTGCTTGTTCTTCACTGGTGCCATTAATACATGAAAAGGCAGGGCAACTTTCTGCTCTGTAACTTGTTCCCATTAGTATGATCAGAGAGATCTTGGAAGTGATAAACCTTCTTCCCAAAAGCAATGCCTTCATATTTTTATCATCTTTAGAGGGATATTAACTTAGATGTTTCCATAGTTCATCTTAAAAAACCCCTCACTTTCAACATAGTTTTTCCACGTTCTGCAAAAAGCATTTTGTTTGTACAGTGAAAAGTAACTACCTAAACATTTACTATAACACATTAAGGTAACAGCCTGAAGTTTCTTACCCATATGAGAAAGCATCATTTGACCTCCATTTTGAAATAACTGAAGCTGCTAATCCAGCCAATAGAGCAGTACAGTCAAAAAACATATGAAAAGAATCTGATATTAGACCTAAACTGGAAGAGAACAGGAAAAAAGTGTTATGTTCCATATGCTACATATTGAGTATGAAAAAAAACCCCCACAGACATTAATCTTTTACACATTAGCAGAACACATTGTGTTTCTAAGCTTCAGGCATGCTTTTGCTAGCACAGAGGAGAAATCCACGCTTCATCATCAACAAAAATATGATGCCAAAACTGCTTAGGGAAGGCACCCGGGAAGAGTGCTCAGCAAAAAAATCCTCCTAGCCTGTGATTTTGGTGAAAGGTGGTTTCCACTGACACAAGCCAAAATCCCTGGAGTAGATGTACCCACAGCAACATCTCTCATCAACATAATTCAACCTTAAATCTTTGCCTTAGCAGTGGCAAGGCACTGACTAGAAGATACACACCTCTGAGATCTAGAGGCTGAAGGAATCAGAGGCTGAGAGACCACATTTTAAATGGCTTATTTCAAAGACCAATGTCCATATTGATTGACAAACACAGTTAAAGTAAACCAGCATGTTAAAAAGTTCAAAGCAACTTAAACTAGTTCATGAGTTACCCAGTTAGTAGAATTCATATCAGTTGGTAGGCTACAGGTAAACTGGGGTTAACACCACACACAAGAGTTGCCAAAGTTTACCAAATTACTCATGAACAGGTTCTGTAAGTCTGCAGGGAAGTACATGCATTGAAACAAAAAAATTGCTTCAGATTTTAAAAGACATTTGATACAGAGGAACTGTTGAGCACTTGTAACTCAATAGTGCCAAAAGTTCCATTTTCCCAGTTGTTCGGGAAATGGACTATCGGTTATCTGGAGCAGCAAAATTACACAACTCAGTTTTTGGAAACCGAAGCACAAGAAGCAAGTACTGGTTTAACAAGTTCTAGAGGACAAACACACATTCACATTGAAGTCAAATACAAAGTTTCATTAGCCAAAGTTTCAATCACTTCACATTAAAAAGCCAAACCATTTCAGTCTTACTGAAAACAATTACAAGAATAATCTTAAGTGTTTCATATGAAACAACAGTGGAAGAAGTGGGTTTGAAGGAGAGGAAAGAGAACAAGTGTCTTGCCTCTATATAGTTACATATATACTTTATGGACATATACAGAGTTATACATACACACAAATACAACATTTAAGGCAGAGGAATGATGGCATGGTAAATTGTCCTTAGATGCTGTGGCCACCAAAGCAGGAGAAATGAAGCTGTTCTGAACAAATCTTAAAACAAGACCCATAGGCTGGATGCCTATGGAGCAGCAAAATGGAATTCACTATCAAATTCTTGAAAGGGTTTGGTGACATATTCCCCCTCCCTAAAACCAGTGTTTAAATAAAGATACCTCCACAGCTGATTTTGTTTAAAATCAAATTAAACAAATGTGCCCATGTAGCAAATTTCAACCTTACAGAAGCAAACAAGCTCTCAGCCAGCAAACTCGTGACCAGTGACAGAACTCGAGGAAACTGCATGAAGCTGAGTTGGGGGAGGTTTAAATTAGACATTAGGAAAAGGTTTTTCACCCAGAGGGTGGTTGAGCACTAGAACAGGATCCCCAGGGAAGTAGTTGCAGCACCAAGCCTGACAGAGGTCAAGAAGCATTTGGACAACACTCTTATGTGAGTTTAGGAAACAATCTATTTGGCAAATAAAAGCTCAGGAGGATCTCTCATGTGAGAAGCAACGGAACTGTGTCTTCAAAATGACAAAATATTTTCCCCATGGGGTTCCTTGTTTGGTTGTTACATGTTTGCTGTTCCAAGGCATGACCTGTCTGCTTTGACTGAAGACATTCCTCATCATGTTCTCTGCTACCCCTGTCTACTAAGGAAGTGCTTGCTAAGAGCACTGTTTTGTTCTAGCCCAAAATCTAGGCTTAGAGATACTTAAAACTAGTGACTTGAAATATAAACAAAAGGTGCAACTAATGGCTATGCAGCAAATCCTAATTCTTAATCTCAAGTATGAACAAACATAAGTAAGTGTCTTCTGAATTCCAATATGTCAGATTCTTCAGTGACAAAGTTCTCTAAGTGTCACTAAAGTTCAGAACAAAGTCACATGAACACAAAGCTCTTTATATCAGAACAGCTAAGAAAAATATTTACATCTGCTAAGTTATTAGAAAAAAAAATCCATACTCAAATAGACAGACTATGCATACAATAACCCTCACACAATTCCAAAGTGAATCAACATCAAAGCCAAAACCAAACACATTCAAAACGGTCTGGGTGCTGCCAAGATAGTCTGTGCCCATGGCAGCACTGCATGCTCATTGGTGCCACAGTAGCAATTACTGTAATCAACGTTAAGGGTTTTTTAGTGTCATTTGAGAGATTCAGAACAACATGGCAAATATTAGGATGCAACCGTTTCCAAATTCACATTGCTGCATTCACTCAAGACTTTTAAGAGCTCCAGTAATTTGTGCCTATATTACAGCTTTTGGTAAAGAAAACACTGCTGGACTTAAATGACATTTCCATGCCAGTCCATTTTGAACTGAACTATTAACAGAGACTGAGATATCATAAAACATCATAAAACAACTTCTCTATCACTAATGAAGTGGGATGGAAATACTAGCACCATTACCTGTTCTCTACCTTTATACTGTACACCAGTACTGAAGTTATTCTGTATTTCCACTTGTATTTCCCTACAGATTTTTCAGGAGCAATTTAGTCAAGTCTCTTCCATTTTTTCCACTCTTGTGAATTTTTGTGCTATGTAAAGTACCACTCAGCTATACAAGGATGTATCAATTCCTGTTTCTCCATCGAGACAAGGATGACTGCGGCAGCGATATCCAGGTATCAACCTACAGATGAAGACACACTCCCCAAGAGAAGATCTCTGTGGCAAGCGGCAGCTACAGGCCCCGACTCCCGTAAATCAGGCCAAGGCCAGGCTTCCTCCTCAGCAAAGCACCGAGCGTAACAGCAATTCCAAACAGCATTCCCCCGCAACGCGCCGAGTCGCGCCCCCCGGCCGGAGCACCTCCCCCGCGTCGCCGGCACCCGGCAGAGGGGATGGCGGCGCCGGTCGCTGCCGACGCGAGCGGTCCCGGTCGGGGGAAGCTGTCCAGCGGCCCCCAAGGCTCTGCCGAGCGGCCCCTCCGGACGGCGGGCCAGGAGGCCCGGCCCCGCCGAGAGGAGACGTGGCACTAGCCGGGCGGGACGCGCCGCTTCCTGCCCGCTGCAGCCGCGCTCGTCCCGCTGCGCCCCTGCCCCAGTACCTGTTACTCCAGATGCCGTAGAGCAGCTCCACGAAGGCGAAGGAGAGGTTGAGACAGAGGAAGGAGAAGAGGTTACGGGAAGTCTTGTCCGCCAGGATAGACCTGCGCACGGAGCACACCGCGAGTCACCGGCCGCCGCTACAGCGCCAGGAGGCCGGACCCGCTCGCCGGGCGGCCCAGGCGCCTCGGCACCAGCCGGCACAGCCCCTCCGCAGGGGCTCGGCCGCGGCGCCGCCAGCGCCCGGCCTGGCCTGCCCTGGGCCACTCACCTGAACCAACCCGACACCTTCCTGAGCAGGTTGAGCCTGGGCGGCTTGTACTCGTCGTCCTTGATGGAGAGGGGCAGCATCTTTCCGGNGGGCTGTGGGGGCTGCCCGGGGTCGGGGCTGCGCCGCCCGCCAATGAAACACAGTATGTCCCGAAGGTGAACTCTTATCCGTCCCGTGCCAGCCGCTCGGTCGCGTTGCGCTTGAGATGCCGGGTGCTCCCGGCGCAGCTGTTGTGGCAGCGCTCGGCACGGGGCAGGGGCGGCGGAGCAGCGCGCTCGGTGTGTGACAGCCAGAGCCGCCGGAGCGCCCCGCCCGCCGCCGGACCCTGGACTACAACCCGGGGCCTGCCGGGAGGAAGCGCAGGGACGCCCCGCAGGAAGCGGGGTACGGCGGCGCTGCCGTAGCGCTGCCGCGGTCCCGCACGGTCGCCCCTGAGTCACCGGAGCGGCTTGTGCGGGGCCAGGCCGGCACCTCCTCCGCCCTGGCCTGCTGTGCTGCCGGTGACCCCTGGGAAGCACAGCCCGGCCGGAGGAAGCGGCGATAGCGGCGCCTGCAGAAGGTGAGCGAAGCTATGGGCGAGGGGCGGCGAGCGGGGCGGGCGATGCTGCGCGCTGCTGTGCCGTGCTGCTGCCTGGCTGCACCCAGCTGCGGGGTGCTGTTAAGAAGTGCTGTCCGCCAAGGGAGGGGACCCCGTTCGAGAACTGTTTTTCTTGGAGCGAGGATTAAAATACTGGTCCTTGATGTAGGAGTTTTATTTTCGTCAATTTTGTGTTCTCTGCAGGAAGTACTGTATGATTTTTAAAAAGAGGTCAATCTGGCATTGCAATTTCATAACTTAATTGGCAAAACTGATCTGCATCTGCTTACTGGAAAGTGCCACGATGCTAATTTTAAAACATCTAAATAGATGTTTATTTTGAGAATATATAATAATATTATCATTGTCTATCACTGCACCTGCTGTAAACACTAGAAGATTTGGCAAGCAAAGTCTCATAAACAGCAGACAGTATTTATATTTTCGTCTTAAGTACAGTTTTAGACTTTAATGATTACAATAGCACTGGTAAGTATTGTTGCAACTAGGTTGCAAACTGTAGAAAGAGGATCTAAAGTTCAAGTGCTTTTCAAAAGCACATTTGATGGGGATATAGTGGACCTCATAAATGCTGAGTTGCCACTGCTGCTAATAATTTTTAGAAGTCAGGCATGGTTGTTTGTTCCTATAAAATGAAGCAACCAGAACAAACAATTAGCTCCTGGAAATAGTTTCAATGACCTCTTGTCACAAAGTAATAGTAAGATTTGATCTCAGATTTGGGAAGACCTGTATATGTGGACATATTCAGACTGGTATACACACATGACAAATCTGTATTTTTAAGAAGCAAATTTATATAGCCCATAAAAATTACTCTTATGGAATTTCACACATGTTCAATTATTCAACAAGTTCAACAAATTCTTGTTCTCTAAGTTTTCATAGTACCATTCTTAAATCAAAATTAATGACTCTGGTTGTTCAGCCAGTTTTAAAGGAACAAAAATCTCTCCAACAACCTAGGAGCACGGCTTTCTTATACTGCTGTCCTGCATCCTGTGTATCCTTCTTTTATGTGCTTGCACTTATACTTTCCAAGCTGCCAAATTTCATGGGAAGACCAAAATGCTGTGTCTTAAACCTCTGATACAACTGATAATCTTAGTGAAAGGAGAGTGTGAAGGATGACCCAGAAAATAAAATCATTTTATTGGGATAAAATTTTATTTTATTTGCCTGACTCTGGTAGCCAAATATATAAACTAGTGGTGCCTGGTGAACAAAGCAACACCTGTCAGGTTCTGGAGACCTACTTGTATCTTCATAACTGAACTTAAGGATGGAACACACAGACATTGCACTGGCACAAAGCAGCAATTTTACAAGCAGAGACACAGACTGTTCTTTTCTTTTTAACCATCTGGTGTAATAACTTATTTCTGGACTTTTCATTGAAAGGCAGAGACTTATTTAACTGAGCAACAGGAAAAGGAATGGGATAATTGCCATGAATGCATATATCAGTCAATAATTGAGAGAAACTTTTACTTGTAAAGGAATGCTGGGTAGCATGTGGATAACTGTTGACCTCCAGTTACAGAGTCCCTTTAATTTCCAGCAGATTCAAAGATCACAAATAACTGCCCTATAAAAACAAGCGGAGAAAACAATCCTACTTGGCAACAATGAGGTAAGTCATGAGGCACTTTAGACTAAAATAATTTACATTCATATTTTCAGGCATGGTATTTGCACTTCAGAAAACAAAGAGTCAAAATTCTGTGAAAAAACCACACAGATACTCTCTCAAAAACTCCCTTGGATCACTGAATTTGATCAGAATTCCCTGCTGAAAGCCTAGAAATTACTCATGGAGTAATGCAAGTAATATATATAAATGAGTAACGGTATTACAATAATATGTATAGATGAGTTAGTAGCAAGCTTAGAATGTTCATCTTATATTCAATTCGTACTAATCTTGCAGGTACAGGAGGAGAAAAGGAAAACTGTATGAAGTTTAACAAAGACAAGTGCCCAATTCTGCACCTAGAATGGGGCAACCCTGGATATGCAGACAGACTGGGAATGAGAGGCTGGAGAGCAGTGCCACAGAAAAGGACCTGGGTGTCCTGGTCGATGGCAAATTGAACACAAGTCAGCTGTGCCCTGGCAGCCAGGAGGGCCATCCCTGTCCTGGGGGGCATCAGGCCCAGCATCTCCAGCCGGGGAAGGGAGGGCATTGTCCTGCTCTGTGCTAATGCAGCCCCACCTCAAGGTGGTTCTGTGCAGTTTTATAAGAATATAAAAATACAATATAAGAGAGATATAAAGCTGTTAGTGTCCAAATAAGAGCTACAAAGATGGCAAAGGGCCTTGAGGGGAAGCTGTCTGAGGAGCAGCTGAGGTGACTTGGTCTGTTCACCTTGGAGAAAAGGGATCTGAGGGGAGACCTCACAACTGTCTACAGCTTCTTCACTTGGGGAAGTGGTGAGGCAAAGCACCAATCTCTTCTCCCTGGTGACCAGTGACAGGACTTAAGGGAACGGCAGAAGCTATGTCAGGGTATCAGGAAATACCTAACCATCCTAGCCAGATGGTGGTTTGGCTCTGGAACAGGCTCCCCAGGGAAGTGGTCACAGCACCAAGCCAGACAGAGTTGAAGAAGTGTTTGGACAATGCCCTCAGGCACATGGTGGGATTCTGGGGCCCTTCCTGTGCAGGACCAGGAGCTGGACTTCAATGATCCTCATGAGTCCCTTCGAACTCAGGATATCCTATCATTCTGTGAAGAACATTTGAGGGGCTGTCTTTCTAGAAGCTGCTCTTTAAGAGCTTCTGTTTAGTTCCAAGATCATGAGGATCCAGAAACCTCTGCCTTGAACTAAATCTGCACTCACAGCTGAGAGGTAGCACCTAGCATCTGACATGGCCATTTTCTCATGAGTTCTGGATGTATCAGTTCAGCTGTTGTTGAGATTGTTGCATTCCTGTATTACTCCACTTGACATGTTTCTTTTGCTCCACCTGTGTTATCACCTTAGTATGATCAGCATCACATCTTCTGTACTGGTTATCATTATCAAACAGATACAGAAACTAGACATTGACAAAATATCCAGCAAATCAGTTATAAAAATTGTTCCTTCTGTGTTGTGCCTGAGCAACAGAGAAGGAGTGAGCATTTTGTTTCCTCCTACCTGCCAGAGCTTTTGAGAAGGTACCTTCTCTCCTTTCTGCTTCCCAGTCAAGGTAGACTCCTGCAATGCTGAAAACATTGAATCTCTGTACAAATTAGCTTTCTACTTTCAGCTGGATAGATTTCGTGAGGTACATAAATGTTCACACAAAAATGTAGTTCTAAGAAAACAGGAAGCAATGAACACTCTGAAGAACTACTCTAGACTTATTTTCACAAAACAATGAAATCCAAAGTTAACCAAAAAAGTGAAAAGCAAGTAAACACAGAAACTGAGTACCAGAAGCACCGGTCTCAATAGCTGAAAGTAATTTCCCAGAGTGCTGAAGTCCTCCTTATTTACTTACTTAAATGAAAACCTACTTAATATTTTGGGAGTTTTGATCAAGGGAGAAAACTGAAGATGAGTTTAATGGTTTCCTTTCCTGTTACTTGTTTTAAAGGTATTTTCACTTCTGTAAGCTTCCAGGAAGAGTTATGGGAATCCGCCTACTACGCTTCACCTCTGTGGTGATCATCGTCTTGCTTCTTGTGGCAGGTGCTTTAACAGCTTTGCTTCCCACTATCAAAGATGACAAATTGCCCAATTCGAGAAGGGAACCAAAAACCCAGAGTCAGTCTGCCTTGGATTCATTCACCCTTATTATGCAGACATACAACAGAACTGACTTACTGCTAAAGCTTTTAAATCATTATCAAGCAATCCCCCACCTACATAAAGTAATTGTTGTGTGGAACAACATTGGTGAGAAGACACCAGAGGACATGTGGAATTCCTTGGGGCCTCATCCTGTCCCTGTTGTCTTTAAAGTTCAAAGTGTAAATCGTATGAGAAACAGACTGCAGAATTTCCCTGATCTGGAAACAAAAGGTAATCAGCAGTTCATATCACTGCTACTAATATTATTTTCATGTTTGAAATCTGAATGCTACAAGAGAGGTGGTTGAGTTATACTGGATCTGAATCAATGGATCTTTTGGGCCACTTAATAGAACGTGGGAATGTATGTTATCAGATGCACACCACCACCAGGCTGTCAGTGAAGAGTAAGGGGAAAAAAAGAGGAAAATCAAATGCATTTCAAGGGCTTTTGCAAGTTCTCCATTTCCTTTGTGAGGCAGACATAGGTAGTTCAGCTTCTCTTCCTTCTATAGCATAAACTGAAATTCATAATGCATGTATTTGTTGAGTCTCTGCACTAATCTGGACTTAAGTCATCCGGTAAAGACTTGATTTAGTCCATTCCTCTTAAGACTAAGTTCGTAAGCATGTTGTGCTCTTCCGAGAAACTTCCTTCCCTAGCTGTCTGGCTTTCTATCTCAATTTATGCATACTTTTATTTAAGAGTACTTTCCCCAGTCTCTTGGGTATTCATCTAAATATTCTTCCTAAGCTCTTTCTAGGAGGTGTACAACAATAAATCCTGTTTGTTTCAAGTGGAAAAAAACCCCATATGTTGCATTACAGACCTGACCTTACTCATGATTAGTAAAGGTAATTCTATTTACTGCCCCCTTCCTAACATACCTACTAGTCCAAACACATGATTTCTAGGAAGGCACTGGAAACTTCAACTTCCCAAGTGTTTTACTTACTGTAGTAAGATCTGTGCTAACTGTAAACTTTCAAAGCTTTAATGCATCTCCAATTCAGATCTAAGAATATCCTTCATTTTCTACTTCCTGGTAGTCTTTTGTCTAAAATTTAAGGCAAAGAGTCTTCCTTATGTAGTTAATAATATTGAATGTTGCCTGGGCAATTTGTTTAACTTGCTTACGTAGAACTTTCAAGTAGTGAGATGAGTAAAATTTTATACAAGAATTCTCTATAAGTCTCATATACTAAAGAAAAGTATCTAACTCTGTTGCTTTGCCAAACACTCTGCAGTTTTCTAACATATCTCTCTGGCTGTACTACAGATGATGAAAGGCTGCTGAGTAACAGCCTGGCAAATAATCTAAAACTTAGGTTTGCTTCCAGTTACCACAAAGCTGTAACCTTGCTTTAGCTTTGAAATCTAATTATGTTTTATCAATCTACTTTCAAGGAATTGCAGTTCAACTTAATAGTTGTAGAAATTTTATCTTTAATTTTTCAAATATTGTGCTGCATATCGTGCTCATGTATTTAATCTGTTGATTAAAAGATTTTTTCAATCAATTAAAAATTTTTCCCTTTTTTCCTCCCTTCAGCTGTTTTAATGATGGATGATGATACACTAGTCAGTGCTCATGACCTCACTTTTGCCTTTTCCGTTTGGCAGGTAATGTTTTGCATCTTGGCAGGCAGTATTTGTGAGTTGCAATTTGGATTAATAGCTTTAGTTAGAGTAATACTCTATCATATTGTTTTGCCATTGGTTTTCTAGATGTAAAGTTAGATTTTAGCAAGTTTAAAGTGTTGAATAGTAGAAATTGCAAGAATATTCTTTAGTAGTAGCTACATCTGTAATCTATAACTTTAAAGTTTTAACTCTTACTTTACAAAACCATGAAGTTGCTAACTGCTGAATTTATTTAAATGTATAGTGGTCTGTTTTGTTTTGCAAAACATGAAAAATTGTAGTTATTTTCAGTGCCGAATACACAGCTGCCAATTGTGGGTAGATGTTTTGTTGGCACTATGTGATGTGGAATGAGGCAGACTGTCAGTTTCGTGAAACTGTATTTAATTGCAACATTTATGCAGATCAAAGGACCATATGCCAACAATTTACTTCTTTCCTTGCAATAATGTTGTCCTCCTTTCATTTAATTCAGTCTCTGAATTCTCTTATGAACATACTTAAGTGAACCCCACACTGCGAAATATGTGTTGAATTTCTTTTTTTCTTTCAGCAATTTCCAGAGCATATAGTGGGATTTGTTCCTAGAAAGCACATTTCTACTCCTTCAGGCATATACAGTTATGGCAGCTTTGAATTGCAGAACCCTGGATTTGGGAACGGAGATCAGTATTCTATGGTGCTGATCGGTGCAGCATTTTTTCACAGTGGGTATTTAGAAGACTTTCAACGGCAGCCAGAAGCAGTTTACGCCTTAATAGATGAAACACAAAATTGTGATGATATTGCCATGAATTTTCTGGTAGCCAAGCATACTGGAAAGCCTTCAGGAGTGTTTGTGAAGCCTGTTGATATAAGAAATTTAGAAAAAGACACTAACAGTGGCTATTCTGGAATGTGGCACCGAGCAGAGCATTTGTTACAGAGATCCTACTGTGTAAATAAACTGGTTAATATTTATGATGGCATGCCCTTAAAATATTCTAATATCATGATTTCTCAGTTTGGTTTTCCTAATTATGCCAATCACAAAAACAAAATGTAAACCAATGAATTTAAGGTGTTAAATGTTAAACAATCCTCAGTAAATTTTACTGAGTTCAAGGAGAGAAGGTGGTGTAATTACTGCATCTTGGCCATCCCTCTTTGTAGCCTCTGATTTTTCTCCACTAGGCTTTTTATGTATTTCCTTTCTAACTAATTCACAAAGGTAAGTTTTGAGAAAACTTAAAGAATATCTAGTCATGCTTAGCTGTGATAAAACCATCCTCTTTTCCTTAAAACCTGAAAAGCTATTATAATTAATTAGGCCAGTTATTCAGAAACATGCAGACAGAAATGCACTCCTACTCTTCAGATCTTTACATTTGGATTTTTTCCTCGAATTTACAGATCTAGTTAAATGAGGTCTAGGCATATTTTTGACAGTTATATGTTGAGATGCTTCCTTGCCTTCCCACTCCTCACCTCCTCCTACCCAGTTTCCAGTGAAGCTGTAGAATAGCTACAGTGAACTGCTGGCCAGGCTTCTGGCCTCGTGTACAAAACCCCTTTGAAGTTTGTATATAAGCTACTCGGTGTTCTGAGATGTTCTTGAAGCTGCTATGACAGCCAGAAGAGTACCTCACGTTAATCTCAGATAGTCCTTAAACCATTGCCTACAATATCTACTCCTGCTGAGATAATGGAAAATGATCTCTGATGTGGCTTTTTTTTTATTATTGATTTGCCTAGAGTTGCTGAAACACTGCAAGCAGCTGAAAGGTAAATCCTAGTAGCTCGAAATACAAGAAACATGAATACATGAAATATGAAACTTATATAAGCAGCCAGAAGAAATGGATTGAGTGTTACTTATTAATATTCTCTTTAGTATTTAGTCTTATTTTGATATTTTGCATATACATTATTACAAACATCCACCCAGGAAAATCCTCAATTTGTTAGAAGTTTCTTATTTACAATTCCTAGTAAGAGCAGGGTGTTCAAGATTTATTACAATGTACATTTTGTAATTTTACAGGTCTACTGATTTTTCAGCTACTCTTCCAATGAGTATTTACTTTTTAGTTCCTTTTTTTCTCTGTTTTTGGTGGGTATGACAACAGTTAAAATGTACAATAAATGAGTAAAGCATTATGAAAAAAAGTACTGTAAGGTACAGTGATATTTGACAGGGATGGACTATTTTCAGTCTCTGAATTCCCTGACTTTATTTATAGCAAGAAACAGAGCTGCTGTTAATGGCTGTTAAGATTGGGACTCTGTAGTTCTGGAAACCTTATATTGACATTGACAGGGCAAACCTTTTCCAATGAAGTTGCAGAAAGGTTGGGCTTTTTTTGTGGTAGGCAGATGTTGCCCTGGATTTTTGTAAGCCTTCTGTTTTTAACCTTGGAGTCAGATTCTTTTCACACAGATTCATGTAAATAATAGCCAGTGTTTACTTAACGGTATTTTCTGTTTTTCATTCCTTTTGTGATATGACAACTTTGATGAGCACCTTTCTTCTCCAGTGGGATGGAGAAGGAAGTGACATGCTCTCCAATCCCTTGTGGAGTTGGGACGTGTATAAGAATGAGATAATGTCAATAAAAGCATTCCATTTCCTCCTTTCTGCTGAACCTGGCGGGTGTAAAAGCGTCTTTATTGTGTCTCCCCGGACACAGGGAGGAGAGAATAAAAGTGATTTTCCTGGATCACAGAATCAGATTTGGCATCCAAAGCAGATTTAGTTTCATCTGCATCAGCTTTTAATTGATTCTTACAATCAGTTCAAAGGTAACTGTGGGCAACCAGTAACTGCTAATACCTAGTACACAAATAGCATCTGCACAAATGGTGTATAATTTTCTCATTTTTTGTAATAAGTTAGCTGAACAAAGAGTGAAAAATGTGACAAGTTCTTTACAGCAGGGTGTGAGTCTTTGGGGTAATGAAGGATTCTTTTGCCTTGCTCTATCAGTATTAAAGGATTTGATTTCTGTTCAGTGAAGTCTTCCTAGTACTTTCGTAAGTTTTAAAGGGCAGAATCTTAACACAGCAATGTAAAGTCTGCTTAATTTTGTTTTAATAGTGAAAAGTAGTTTTTAATTATTGTGCTGTAGTGCTAAGTAGTATACAAACAGGTCTCTGATCTTTCCAGAAATGCAAATTTACTAGTGGTAGTTTACTGTATTTCATTTACTTACTTGTCTTCCATGATTTCTGTTCTGTGCAGTATCAACTAGAGTTGTGAAGACTCACAGTTGTTGTTAACCTTATTTCTGAAATGTGAAATGAACTGTCAACTCAGCCAAATCTTACTATTGGGCTCTTTGTTGAGGCGAAGGAATTGGTTTGGTTTTGGAGGTGGTTTTTCGTTTTTTTGTATCAGTGAAAGAATTAACAGAACAAGCTTTTAATGATACTGTTGAATTTAATTTGCACCATTGTCAAATAAAATACAGAAAGCAGACTTGTGATGTATTTATTTCCAGATTACTGACCAAATTTTTCAGTGTTAAGCTGTCTAAAGTAAGTTCACAGTTTGCACATTCATGAGCAGCATCAAGATTTCTTTTTTAAAAAAAATGTGTACTTGTTGGCACACACATTCATTTAATTTAAGTAAGGCCTACTTATGAAGAAAGAAAAGACATAAAAAAACCCAACAGCCTTAATCATTTAGTCTTACGTAGCAAAGAAAATACAAAGATAAGACTTAACCTCCAGCCATAATTCATTGTACTTTGGAACCAAAAGGGGTTGTTTGCTTTTTTTTTAAAAGCAGATTTTTATGCTTGGCGGTTATAAAAGGGCCTTAAGATTCTATAGTGAAAATACATTACCAAAAATTATATTTTAAACAAAATAATATGCATGTGATTATTTCTTTCAAGAGATTATCTATTATGTCATTTAGAAATATTTTGGAATCCAAACAGAATCATCACCACCTCTGAATGTTCTGTTGACATTACTGTCAATGCAACACACAGTTTTAAACATGGTATCTAAAATACATATATAAAAATTCTTGACAAAAAATCAGGATATAGTACTAAAATGATACAACAGGACAAGAAAATTGCTTCTTTACAAAAAACGCCACAAGATGTCACTGCAGCCGTGGTATTTGATCTCAAATGGTAAAACGAGTACGCAGTATTGATTAGAATACCGAAGTTGTCCTAGTTGAAAATATTCTTAAAGCTAGCATTTTACAAAGTGAAATTCATTGACCAATAGCTACAAGACACAATACTGGAATCGAAAAAACATAGAGGTTATTTTGCCTATATTTCCACAGGGAAGAAAAGAAAGGTTAGTTTATTTCTGATGCTTACAAGGGCTGCAGCTAATTGCCACAAATGAGAACTTTTATGCAAGGAAAACAGTATTTGTAACTTTGCAGAAGACATATAAGCAGTATACAAACATTTGACAGCTGGGCTTCAGTTCCTAATCATACTTGCCTCCTAGATTCACCACTCTAGCCAGATGAGTTTACATATCTTAGGCTTTAACACAAACTCTGTTTCTAGGGATGCTGGATACTGGATAGTAGGCTGTAGACTGTTCCATCTTTGCTTCTGTTGCCAAAGAGAGCATTGCTAAAGCTGTTTCGAGTATGCTCATTGAAATTCCCCTTAAGCAGAGTGCAGCACTGACTTAGAAGTGTGTTACATTGAACTGTAGTGAAAGTGAATAAAAAAGGGCATTAAAACAACTGCAGTTCTGGACAATATTCCTTAATACCGCTTCTCTTACACGGGATATAGTACCCCTCAGAGAAGTGCTTGTAAATAAAAAAACCACCAATGAAATACTTGATTTTGTTAAGGGTTACACACAAGTGAAAGTCGTAAAGAACAATATAAAGAAAAACAAACACCGATTTCCATGGAAAACATATACTCTCCAACAACATTTATTTAATTTGCTGCTGCATTAGACTACAGTCTCATTCTTGTAAGCATCTTGTATGGAATAGTACTTACTACTGAGAATGAGGTTTTCTCAGGTTTCAGGATCAGGCACAAACGGGCACATTTAGCATATTAGTTTTGCGACTTAAAAAAAAATAAAGTTGAAAAAAAGCATTGTAAGAACATAGGTACAAAGCATTAGAATCAACACAAAAATTAAATAAGCAACTACCAAACAGCTGCACTGTTTTCTGTAGTCCTTCACCTTCTTTGTAAAGCTTTAAAGATTATCCAGTGCTTATGACACCAGACTAAAAACTTAAGAGTCAGAAATATTTCACACCCATGTTTAGCCTCATTAGCAGACACACCAGGATTAATTATATGAACTGTGGTTACAGTAGGTTATTTATAGTGTTAGGGAAAGATGGTGATACTAACGTTAACCTCAGGGCTGCACATGGCTTTAAACAACATCTTTTAAAGGTGTTTCAAGAGTGGATTTTTTTGCTGGTTTGGGGGAAGAGTAACTTTTCCCCCCTTTTTTTTCTCTCAAGGAACCTCTCCTTTGCAACCTTTTGCTTTAGTTGTAAAACTGAGACGGAGGGTCTGCCCTGTTTGGCACTTACCAAATCTTTCTACAGGGGAGAGGCGGAAGAGCGCGCCCACAGCTCGAACCGGAGTGTTAGGAGAGCTCCGTGCCCCAGGCGTGCGTGGCGTCTCTCGCCGTTCGCAGGCGGCTCCCCAACACATCCAACCCGCGCCCCAGGGCGGCCCGCACTGCCCGGGCGGGAAGCGGCCGCCGCGGGGGTCCTGGGGCGGGGCGCTCCCCGGGGTGCCGCCAGGTCATTGGCTACAGGAGTAGGAAGGCGGCCTCTGATTGGCCACCCGGCTTGTCTGTCACGACAAATGCTGCCCCAGGTAGGGCAACGGGTGTGCTGCCGGTTCCCCTGTGCCTGAGACGGCCCCGCTGCTCCGCCTGCCCCCACCCGCGCTGCTGAGGCAGCGC